>PVJI01007742.1:0-76007 GCA_004026765.1 Micronycteris hirsuta | reverse complement strand
TAGTATTTTGTTAGGAACTTTTTCATCTATATTCATCAATGATACTGGCCAGAAATTTTCTTGAATTGTCTCTGTCTGGATTTGTAATTCTGGATTCAAAAAATGTTCCCTACTCTTCAATTTTTTGGAAGGGTTTGAGAAGAGGTGCATTAATTCTCCCTTAAATGATTGGTAGGATTCATTTGTCAAGTCATTTGCTCCCGGGCTTTTCTTTGTTGGGAGGTTTTTGATTACTGACCCAATCTCTTTACTCATAATTGATCTGTTCAGATTTTCTGTTTCTTCATGATTCAGTCTTGATAAGTTGTATGTACCTAGAAATTTGTCTGTATCTTCTAAATTATCCAATTTGTTGGCCTATAATTGTAGCCTCTTATAATCACTTTTACTTCTGTGACATCAGTTATGTTTTTGTTTCATTTCTGAATTTATTAATTTGAGGCTTCTCTCTTTTTTCTTGGTCTAGCTGAAGGTTTGTCAATTTTTTTAATCTTTCAAAATACCAAGTCTTAGGTTTGTGGTATTTTTCTATTGTTTTCCTAATCTGTTTTATTTCTGCTCTTATCTTTATTATTTTCTTTTTTATGCTATCTTTAGGCTTAGTTTGTTCTTCTTTCTCTAGTTTCTTGAGGTTGTTTATTTGAGACTTTTATTCTTTTTTAATGTAGGAATTTATTGCTATAAATTTCCCTCTTAGTACTACCTTTGACACATCCCATAAATTTGGTTAACTATATTTTTATTTTCATTTATTTTAATATTCTTTTCTTTTTATTTATTCTTGGACCCATTAGTTGTTTAGGAGTGTGTTTTTCAATTTCCACATATTTGGATATATAGGGAAGAGATAAAGAACTCTTCCTGGCTCCTGCCACATCTGAACAAGGGCATTGAGGGTGTGGGTGGTTGATCAATTAGCAATTCAAAGGAAATTCATGTTCCAGGATGAATTATACTGAAATGTTCTCATCAGTATAATATTTTATAATGGAGATATTAATAAGATTGTAAGTGATATGTCACCTGGAAGAGTTGGGTTTCAAAATAACATAATAATTTACATATAAAATAAGATAAATGCATTATGAGAAATAGGCATTTATAAATCAATAAAATCTAAAAAAGAGAATTACCATTTGGATGAAGTGACAGAAAAAAATAAAGGAAAAAGAAGTAAAAAAAAAGGAAATAAATACTTTCATATTAATTTAATGATTTATTAAGCACATAACACAAAAAAGTCCTAACTAGCCTACCAGTAAGATAAGATATTAAGTTTATAAACATGTAATTTAATTATTTCTAAGGACCCCTAAATTAGCATTACAGAAAAATTTAATAAAAATAATCAATGAGGATTAATCAAATAATCTAAAGATAAAATTGACACAGGATAAAAGGTATAACTATAGTTTAGCCAAATAATTAACTGGCTGATTGGAAGTACTGAATGCCTTTGCTGACATCAGCATTGTGAAAACTACTTTGGGAAATATGAAATATAAAATATTGGGCAAAGGATACTAAACATCTCGGAATAGGGATTCAAATTCATTAAGCATGTAGTGAGCGTATCCTAAAGTAAGCATTGTACTAGTTGTGGAGTACAAGGGTGACATGATGCTAATCATGGAGGAATTAATGGCATAGTTGAAGAACTAAATATAATGCTATAGGAAGCACTCACAGTAATAGCGAAGGGGAAGAATAAGATGTGAGAGGAATTTCCCAAGAAAAATTGACAAGTTTCAGCGACTATAAATCAGTGTTTCTCAAGTTTAAATCTTATGTTCTCATTTAATTTCACTTGAAAATTCCAAAAGTGTGAAATAACAATTAAAGTAATGGCAATTTTTAACCTTGCCTTACTCAAATTATACACATCCTTCTTCAGATATTGGGATGCCTTTCTTAGGATTATTCCTTTCTCTGAAGAACCACTGCAGTACATTCAGAGTAGACTTCAATAGATAGAGAAAAGAATTAAGATATAGAGCATGCCTACGCTTCAACTAAACTTTCATGCTGAAGTGGAACTTTATTCACCTGTATCACATTGCCTCAAAACCACAGTCTGAAGGACTTTTTTTATGCTAAAACCTAGAGGATGGGCTACAGGTGAATATTTAACAAGTAGGGCTCCCTGCCATTACAATATCTGTTATTAAACAGATAAATTAACATCATCCAAATTTGTAAACCTGCCATTTTAACTACAATAGGGAGGCTTTTCCTGGCAACCCACGCAGGCAGAGCAGTTTTTAGGTGACTATTAAACACATATTTCACCCTAGCATTGGTCAAGATAATGTGGATCTATTAGATTCCTGTTGCTGCTGTAACAAATTACCACAAACTAAGTGGCTTTAAAACAACACAGATTTATTCTATTACAGTTCTGGAGGTCCAAAGTCCAAAATGAGTCTTAAGGGGCTAACGTCAAAGTGTCTGCATGGCTGCTTACTTTAGGAGGCTTTGAGGAAAATCTTTTCTTTGCCTTTTCCAGCTCCTAGAGGCTGCTGGCATCCTTGGCTCATGGCCACATCTCTCCAGCCTCTGCCTGTGTTATCACGTTGACCTCTCTTCTGACTCGGTCTCCTGCATCCTTCTTATCAGAACACTTATGATTACATTGAGCCTACTTGGTTAATCAAGGATAACTTCCTCATCTCAAGGTTCTTAACTTAATCACATCCTGCATTTTACCATGTAAGTTGACATGTTAACAGGTCCAGGGTATTAGGACATGGACATCTTTGTGAGCTACCAGTATGCCTACCAAAGTACGTGAAGGTATTTTGTCCTTTGTAGGCTATCTTGAGGTGAAGATTTGTAGCCTGTGTCTGAGAGAGGAAGATTTGAAGCCTGGGTCTGCTTTTGAAGGAGGAAGGAAGCAGAGAAGTTATGCTGTGGTTTGGCCCAGGTCACTTTAGTCCCCTAAAGATAGATCTCCACTCACCCATCATGCCCCAAAATCTCTGAACAAGAGATCTGCAGGTTAATTCCCGATTTTATTTTTGCAATTTTCTCTAATTCTGAATGTTCCTGAGAAATGTTATTTAATATCTAAATTGAATATAAAGTATTCCTGACTTCTTACAAAACAAAAATAAAAGAACTCTCAGTTTTATTAGCTGGACATTTCATCAGATTCTTTTGTTGAAATACCAATCAATAAGTTCTCATGCAAAAAAACTGGCAGGACGGTGTCTATAGTTACTTAAAAGAATATCTTGAAATAGTAGGCTTGAATGCTTGTGAACTTTGCTGTAACGATAGGCAAGGGTTTCCTTTACAAAGTGTTTTGTCTGTACCATTGAGAAAGAGAACAGTGACGTCAATACTCTCAATTATGTACTGAAGGCTGACTTCAGTTTAAAAAGTCACCATTAATGTATTTCAAATAGCAGGACATTTTCAAAAGAACTCATTTAACCTCGTTCATAATAAGAACAAAACTCAAGTTCTGCCCTCCTTGGTATTACCAGAACTTAGATTAACCTCCTCTGAGGAAGTGGTGGAAACAGGTAGAATAAATGTTCCCAAAGAATGATTCATCTGGAAGCTTGTGATTAAAATCTGGGCCAGGCATATCAAACATTCTTACCAAAGTGAGCTCTACAGCAGAAGTTTTCTTCAGAACAACAGACTGTATAACCTAGCCATGTAAAAATCACCTTTTCCTTAAAATCAGTTGAATAGAATGATCACTCATTCACAGTCTATTTAAGAATGCTCTTTATCTTGGGTTTATTCTTAGACAGAAAAAGAAAGCAAATCCATTGCAAAAGAAGACAACAGATTCACTGAAGCCATCAGCTGGTCAACATTTAATAAATATTTGCCTTATTCAGGTAATTACTGAGCACTTAACACAGGCCAAGCCCTGCTCTAGGTGCTGGAGATGGAAAGATAAACAAGAAAAGGTCTCACCCTCAGGGAGCTCACACTGAGTGGGGGTTCTGATGATAATACCTAAATAGCAATTAATACTAAATAGCAAGTGAATACTTGAATCACGGTCTCATGAGCTGTTGTTCCATGTACAATGTGTCCTGAACACTGAAAAAAATTAAAACTAAGCAATTCGTTTTTGATGGATGAAGTGGGATATTTTACAAAAGCTGAAAAGTCCTCTCTGAGGAAGTGACATCTGCCCAAGGACCTCAGAAAAGTGAAGCCACCAGCTATGTGAACATCAGGAGAAAGTACTGTATTTTTCTGTGTATAATGCACACTTTTTTGCCCAAATTTTTGAGGGAAAAATAAGGACGCACATTATACATGGGTAGTACCTGAAATACCTTGTATCTCTTTTTATATTTTGTAATTATTTGTTCCATTAAATTTCTTGCACCATAATATGTTCAAAATTAATGCTAAAATTCTTTTATGATATAAAAAACATATATCTAAATATAAATAAATAAATGAATTAATTAAAAAATTAAAACAAAATATTTTGTTCCTGAAAGTATGGGCCAAAAATGTGGGTATGCATTATACATGGGAATGCATTATACACGGCAAAATATGGTAAATTCCAAGTAAAGAAGACAAGACAAGGCAAGGTCCTGATATGGGAAGGCATTTGACAGGCTCAAGAAAGAGTGAAGCCTCTGTGGCTGGCCAGAGAAAGCAGCAGCGGGAGTGGTAGGAGAAGATAAGGTCTGTGTAGCCTGGGGACATGAACTTGAGGTTTATTAGAACAAAGGGAAACATTTGGAGCCTTTTATGTTATCAAAAATTTACTCTAGCTGGTCTGTGATGGCTTACATAGGACCCAAGAGTAGAAGCAGCAAAGAGACAAGGCAGAGACTGTTTCAGGTGAAAGGTGTTAGGTACTTGGACTAGGAGGTGGTGGTACAGTGTGAGGAGAGATTGAAGGTCCAAGAGCAGCTCCTCCATGATTCTGATGGAACTCTTCCCCAGGAAAAACTTAAACACGGGAAGTTAATGGAACCAACTATCGTCCCCTTAGCTGAACTCACGGCCACGCCGATACTCATTGCCTCCTTCCTCTTCTGTTCTCACTTACCCTCAGCTATCACTTTGGCTGGCCTGGGTAGCTGACCTGTGGGCATGACCTCAACCCTCATCCCTAAGTTATCTGAGCCCTGAGTTTTCATGCTCTTAGGCCATGCAGCATATCCATTTACCATCAAAATGAGGCAAGAGATGCCCCAGTCAATCAATCGCCCGAGTGCCACATTACTCCGTGCCCGCATTGTGTGCCAACAGCTGTCCCTCTCCCTGATGACCCTAATCAACTATGTCTGCCATGATAGTAACACCTCCTCCTGCCTGCTGGTTCCTTGCCCTGAGGATCCTGAAATGCCAGGGTAACAGTATAGCTTTAAATTTAGTGGGTGGGAAGCACACTGTGTCCCCTACTAGAAATCTTTCCCTGCTGGAAACCAAATCCTCTAAACCCACAGAGCCCAAGAGATTCAGGGAAAGGAAGTATATGTCCTCTAAGAGGATAAGAAAGAGTGGTAGCTCCCCAACTCCTGAAGTCTATCCACTGAGACACACCTGCCTAGGAACCACATGATAATCACTGATTCAGGGCAAGTACCGTAACCTGAATGGTTAGGGTAGTGGGGCACAAACCTGGAGCCTCAGCTCTGCCTTCCACAAGTTGTCTGATCGATCACTCAGCGCAGCAGCTTCTAAGGGCTATGGGATGGGACACAATCATTAGATCTCATGGCCGCGTGCCCACTGCCTCACTTGCTTTGCTGTTAAGTGGGTCTCCCCAAAGTGGCCACAAGAGTGAGTGCAAGGAGAGGCACTGGGACATCAGTAGTAGATGACATGGGTCTCCCAGGGCTCTGGACTATCTGCTTGTGCAGCTACCTGAAGTGCCCCCCCAGCCTGGCATGTGCCCGATCCGAGATGAACCACTCCCACAGGCTTGTAACACCTGAGAGCTGCCGTCAGCAGCACTCCCAGCAGCTAGGAGAAATCCTTCCTTCAAAATGGGTAGCTGGGAAATACATCACATCATCCACTGCATGCTCCAAAGATTTCAGATGCTAATCAAATGTTTCCTTGCTTTTCCTGGCACAAGGATAACTATTATTGAATATTATTTTCTTTCAGAGTAGGAAACCGAGGTGCAGGAGAAAGTGTCTTCCTTTACGGCACTGTCCACAGCACTCTACAGAATGAAGAATCCCTCTTCCATCTGACAATTTCATCGACTCCAGATCCTGTCTCTTCTAAGTTGCGTATTTCCAGGGTTGTTTTTTATTATGCATGTTTCCCAGACCATTCACCGTTACCTGTGCAAACTCAACTTCCTCAATGTCCCTTCATAAGGTTGATGTTGTTTCTCATGAGTATATATAAAGCAGAGACTACCTAATTCTATGTTTTGCAGCTGGTATTTCAAAATGACATCTAATATTCCTAGTTAAATTTCATTTTCTTAGATTTGATGCTCTGTTCCATACCATAAAATTATTTTAAACCCTGGTTCTGTGATCCACCTATTCAACTGAAAGAACTGTAGGGTGCTCAGCTAGTGTAAGAAATGTTTTCAAGTCTTGATTTTTACCACTTATTAGCTCTACTATACAGAAGGAGCTTATTAACATTGTTATATCATTGGAATTCTATTAAGATTATGGAATTAAAGTCTTCAGCAAACTTTAGTGTCCTGATAATTTTAGTTTATGCATATTAAATGTAAGCCACTATCAAAAATCCACTTTGGTTTTAGTAAGTAACCTTCAATTATACAAAAAGAAGAAGAAGAAGGAAAAGAGGGAGAGAAGGGGGAGGGGGAGGGGAGGAGAAGGAGAAGAAGAAGAAAAAATAGGAGTCGAAAGCTTTCGGGCCACGTACCTGTAAGAACAAAACAACTTGCATGCCTGAATACATTTTAACCCTTTCAGACGAGCTTCCACAACCCACTGAAGCCCAAGTCAGAGAGACCCTCCATCCACATCTGACTTCAGTCTATTAATTCACATGTTTTAAAAATGCTTGAGTTGTCATATAGCCCATGTACTTTTCATTTCATTCAACATGACATCACAAGATGTCCCTTGCTTCCTTCTCTTTATCTCTGGCCAGAAATGGCTTGGTTCATGTCTGGGTCTGAGAGGCAACTGAGAGCGTCGAAGAGAAGGGGAAGAAGCACCACAGGCAGCCCCCTGAGACCACTGGAGGCGGTGGCGCCTCTGTCTGCTCCTGCCGGCCCATCCTAGTGGTTATGACAGAGCTCTCGGTCTGGAAGTTGTACTATCTCAAACACTGTCACCAGGGAAACACGTTGATGAGCCACACAATAAACATCATTCCTTCCAAGTTTTAACAATACTGAGTATTTAAACAGATGGTATAACAGCAGATTTCTTCTGTAATTTTTTAAAACTATAAGCTACCATTTCTCCATAAATCATAGTCTACTTCCTCAACCAGCCTTGGCCTAACATAAGCCTTAGTTGGAAAGCTTTTCATTCTTGGTCTTGGAGTTATAGAGGTGAACCACTGATCCTGAGTCTGCACACTCATAATGATGATGTTCAGTCATTCTGTTCATTGAAATAGGCTTGGAAATCTTAGGAAAATCAGCAGCTTCTATAATCTCTCTACAGGGGATTTTACTGTTCATAGAATACATCAAATTACACCTAAAAGTTGTGTGTGTGTGTGTGTGTGTGTATTATGTATACATGCATATGTATATATGGTATATATATATAATTTCAAAAGCCAGACTACTTTGTTTAGACTTGGTATTTCAGAAAAGGAAATTGATACAAAAGTAAACAAAGGAAGACAGATTTGTCTTGGCCCCTTCCCTCCTGATGATAAAATTCCGCAAGGAAGAAGGGTGTCAGGGGTTCCCACTGCCCTCTTTGCTTCTCTGCTTCTTGCTCTTCCCTTGAAATAAGCCCTGACAATACTACCATAGCTTCACCATCGAACTGCTTTACCCAAAGCAGATGTTTTCTGGCCGCATTTTCCCTCTTGTGGGGCGGAGACACAGTTTCTCGCTGGTCTGTCTTTTAACTCCTGTCTCAGAGAACACGTGGAGGTGGCATGGTCAAAAGACACTGGGGACACAGAGAGAGAGTTTAATTGTTGTTTTTGAACTAAATTATTAAACCGAAAGACATTTGAACTAGCTGAAAGACTGAGACAGACATAAATCAGCCACCACCTACATATTTTATTTCATTACCATTTTTTTAGTATTTTGCTAGGCTTGAAATATGATACAATTAATTGGTTTCGCTTTTACAGCACTGTTATTATAAACATGTACTCAAACTTAATAACCTTCTGAAATATATTTTATGGACTAAAATATGTATTTTTAAGCAACTCTTAATGTAACCCAGTCAGTGAAATCTCCTTTTCAGTATACCTGAATGTATATTTTAGTATGCATTAACTTCCGGTGAAATTATTTCTTATAAATCATTCTAATATGTTTTAAAAATGCTTTTCTATTTACAGTTTAAGAAGCCAAAATTGTGACCTAAAATATAAGAATACTTTTAACTTAAGTATAAGAAACCTTCACATGAAAGTTAAAAAGAAAAACTAAATGCCTTAAAATATTTTGAACTTGGGCTATCTGAAATTAACACATTTTGCTCTGGATATTTAGTAAGAAATGTTTTTCTGAATGTGTACTTAGATTAAAAATATATACCTTGACATTTTAGTTCTATAAATAAATAGACTAAAGGTAATACATAACAAAAATATAATTTTAAGAGCTTTTATATAGTAAGACTATCTTATGTTCTTATGTGACTTCAATTAACTGACGAGAGAGCAGTCTATATTTTGATCCCAGCACCACTGAAAGTTTTATGATTCACTTGGATTTACTAAGAGTGAAAATAGCTTATTTTTCCTTTGAATCATTTCCAAGTTGCTGTTAACTAATAGAATATATTTTAAAGGTATTTATTTTATGACAAAGACTTTCTCCTCAGAAAAGAAAAGTATATATCACTGTCATATTCAAGGGTGAATATACAAAACTGAGTTTTGTAAAGCAGTAACATATGGGATTTCTGGGGCGGGGTGGGGGGGTGCGTCTGGTGTGGAGGCTGGAATAGAGGAGGGAGGAATTCATCTGACTGAGAGCAACACGCAAGGTCGCAATGATGCACTTCAGGATGGTCTCTGGTGTCCACACCAGTATTTAACGCCGTGCTATTGATGTGCTTCGCTAGGAGAAAAAGACCCAGCCTGGCAGAGGAACATCACACACTCCGACAAGCCGAGATAATAGTTGCAACGGAGCAGGCTAGTCTTCCAAGAGTTTGCTATGATAGTGTGCCTTACTTATTGACAAAAGCTTGTTTTCTTCTTAAAACTTATCTAACATTAGCCATCAAGTGATTTTTTTCTTAGAGTTTAAGGTTTTCATCAAAATAGTTATGTTTCTCTGAGGAGATCGAGAGTACCTAGAGAAAAAATTGAGTTAACTGAAAAAAAATCTACTCATTATTTAACTGTTGTGTTCTAAAATATACTCTGTTGTAAGGATGTATGTGCAAACTGGGTAGTGGTTTTTAAAACCACATGTTGTTCCATAACGATATTTATATTTTTATGTAGAAGTGGTAGCACGGTGTCATGTATTCTGGGCAGGAATGGGGAAGAGGGATCCTTAGTAGCCATTTTAGTTTTGCCATTAACTTTCTACATAATCTTGTAAAAGATATTGATCCTCTCTGGGCCTCAGTTTCCTCAATTATAAAATAAAAAGCACAGATTAGATGATTTCTAAAATCATTTCCAATTCCAGTAATTAAGGTTTCTCAATCCGTTATGATTCTTACGGGTAAATTTTAAATTATTTTATAGCTCATTTATTTTATAGCACTGGTTTTGAAACAAAGAAAATGGATTAACTAGCATATATGCTCCTCCTTCACACTGACGTTTATTCTGCAATTACTTCCAAAATAGTTTTCTCAAATGATGCTGTCTTCATATGGTGAAAAATAGAGAGTAAAAATAAAAATAAAATATACTATCTTAATAATGGAATTTATTTAGCACACTCAACAACTTTTATGTTGTATCTCTAACTATTGCATCATTAATACTTATTAGTACTTTAAAAAATGTTAGGGGGGAATCTAAGAAAGATTTTAAAGAGAAAGGGAAAGAACAGGATTTGGCAAAAGTATAGGAAATGGAGAAAACATTTAATACAGCACAGACTGAATCGAAGAAAGCCAGGTTCACACACAACAAAGTCTGATTTTCCTAACACCTGCTTCTTTAGTCCACAGGGTAAGGTCCTTACAAGATCTCAGCTTGTACTGGGAAACTTCTTTCATTATTTACTTTTTTTCTTCTTGTAAACTTATTGTGAAGGGTTGAAATTTATGAGACTAGTAGTACTAAGGTTGGACCTGTCCCAAAGCAAAGCAGTTTTGTATGTATATAGTATATGCTTGTACCCTAACACTAACTTTTATTGAAGCATTTTTACTGTGATAAAACAGACCAGATCCTTCCATGCTTAATCAAAATTATTTGTCAAGTCTAGCTGATAGTTACTAATAAAACCTTCACAGGACTTTCATCGCCCAATTCTCTAAAAATAACCTCACATTATTTTTGTTTTTAGTTGCCTAATAAAATTCAGTGTTCTGTCATGTATTGAAGCTCATTCTTTAAAAGGAATACTCAGCAATAAAATATGTTCTCAGCAATAGTATAAAATATGATTTTATAACAATTATTCATTTAGTTATATCAAAACTTCGGAGATAGCACAAAAACAATAATTAGGTAATAAGAATTCTTTAAATATCTTTCTTTTGTTGACTCATTAATCTTGTTCACAGTTTGCCTATTTTTTCCTGTCCCCAATCACAAAATGGAAGGTAAGACTTGAACTGCAAATATCAACACAAGGTAGTATTAAAAGGTTACCTGTACAAAATGCACCTGAAGTGCCTGACTAGCCGCCTGAATTTTTCTCATTGTGTCAAATATTTTTCTCAGGTATTCGTTCACAGTTTTTTCCATGGAACCAACCACTGCAGATTTAACAGAGGATTTGTAAATATTCTCCACCCCTGATAAAGTGATCATTTGTTTTTCCCATACTATTTAAAACATACTATTACTGCAGTGCCAGATACAGGCAGAAAACCTTTTCACAACACAACAAAACAAATTATGAGAGAGACAAATGAGGTTTAAAGAGCACATGCCAAATCAGAATGGAACTCATTTTCATAAATGGGCCTCTGTTTGCAGTTCCTTCCTGTCATAGTGTGCTCTTGAGACCCTTATGAAAATGCAACAACAACAACAAAACCCCTTAAATGAAGTCCTTTCAGGAATGTTTTTCACTTAGAATAAATATAACTTAAGACACTTAACGTCATATACTTTCCCAAAGGGTTTTGTTCCATACACACTTGAGGATTATATTGAAAATGTTTTGGCCCGGGCACGGCGAGCCCCAGCCTGCCCAATTAGATGCGAGGGCAGTGAGGGCCGCTGCCACCCGGGCCATCGTTCTTCAGAGTGGGTCACTCTGTTAGAGAAAGGAGGCTGGCTGACAGTGGAGGGGGACTGGACCAGTGGGGACAAGGGGATTCTTTCCCAATTTCTTTGAAAATACCACAATAATTTTGCGATTGTTCAGCTAATAGCAATTTAGCTGAACCGGTTCATTCTCTGCCCTGAGCTGGCGTATTAGTTCAGGTGTTATTCATTCTCTCTGTTTGTTCTTCTTTTAGATGATGTTTGATGAAAAGTTAGGGCATTTGCACACCCAGCAGCGTTCGATTCGCTGCTGTTGGGATCAAAAGCGCGGGAAAGGCGACCGGGCCCCAGAGCCCGCGCGCTCCGAGCTAAGGCCCTGCACTCAGGCCCAAAAAGACAGCTCAGAGGCTGGGCGGGGAAGTCGTCCAAATTGCTCCAAATTAAACACTAATTATCGTCAGTAAGTACTTCAGAAATACTATACATATATTCATTTATATTAAAATTGTGTACAGAATTATTGGTTTATCCCAAAGTTAAAGTCAGTGAAGAATAAGAAAAAATAACTCAAGTAAACTAACAGCTTAATTTATACGTTAATGGAGAGGATTAAAACAGAAATAGGCAGGGCTGTGAAACCAAGGCAAATAATCAATTAAACCTTGGAATGGTCTCAGATACCTTCAGGGGGAATTGGTTCTCACGTCATATAATCTCAGCAAACATTTTTTTTTCTAAGTGCCAGAAAGATACAGATTGTACAACCTAATTAATAAATAGTATAGGGTGTTAAAGCCAAAAACAAATATGAACCCACCACTGTACTAGCAAGATTCGGCAAAACAGAAAGAACACAGTTTACCATTTCTCCCCTCTCTGTTTTGTAGATTAAGTTGAGGGAAAACCTAATGAGTTGTCTGGAGCAAATCTTAACACCACGGTAAAATGTGTGGCCTTTTGAATTTGGGGGGCCAAAGGAACCACAGCAGAGCTGAAGAAGAGAAACTGTCACACCGAGGCCCTTTATTTAAGGCAACAGCTCTTGGGTCCACCGCGGTAGTCACTAGCCAGAGTGATGATACAGTACTTGGAATATAGCTGGTCCAAATGGAAATGTGCTGTAAGTATAAAACACACAATGGATTGCAAACACCTAGTACAAAAAATGTAAGATATTTCATTTTATATTGATTACATGTTACAATGATAATATTTTAGATATATTGAATTAAAATATGTTATCAAAATTAATTTTACTCTTAAATTTGGAGCTAGTAGAAAATTGAAAATCACATGTGTGGCTCTCACATTTGTGCCTCACACTAGTTCTGTCAGAGGCACTGATGTACATTTAGTTCATAATGGCCCAGAGGATGCTAACTAATTGACAGCTGGTTACTGAAGAGATGGTGGTGGTTGGCCTTACCAGACTATATCAAGAGCCTCAAAGTGGCCAGTGATTTCTTCCTGAATGGTAGAGACATTTGCTTTAAGTCTTCGGAAGTGTCTCTGGCTTTGAACCAGACACGATGTTAAAACTCAGCACATCTAACTTCTACTAGTCTCTCCGGGCAATATCAGATGACAGACCTTGATGCGTTAATGGAGGAAATAAAAATCATTCTTAATACTATTCTCCTGAAGAATCAATGCTGACCTTTTAAGAATGGAGATCTCATGTTTGAGGGAGAAAGCTAAACATGTACAGGGAACGAGGAGAGCAGGAGAGATCACTGGGTTAGAAGCTGAGTTGCCTGAAAGAGAGGGACCTCCTTCTCCCCAAGGCCTGCTTCGCGTGAGGCGGGCAGGCCCTTGGGGGCTGGGATCAGGGCAGGTTGGACTGCGGAAGCAGGGCTGGACTTTGGGGCTGAGGGAGTAGGGACGAGCAGTGGTCTCTGGCTCCACAGCCTTTTTCACTCTTCATTGGCTCTTTGATTCCCATTCTGCATCCTTATGAAAGTTTCTTTATAAATAAAAGATTCTTGGCTATGGGCCACAAAGCATAGAAACAAGTCACCTACTACACTGGAAATAGACCCGACTTAAGGGAGGCATTCAAGAATGACACTGTTCGTGCTTCCTTCTTGGAACTGTGAGAAAAGTGGCTTAGCGAACAGTGACTTTTCCCTGACCCCTGCTCACACCATCCTCCAGTTGTTTTCAGTTAGCTTCACCTGTATTTCTGTTGTCAAATCATGTTGGAATTGACACTAACCAGAGAGAGTGAGAAAAGGCCGTTGAGATTGGGAAAACTAATTGTTTCAAGTCTTTTCTCCTTTTTTCAGTGCTGTACACATGTTCTTGTATTGAACTGCTTGCCCTTATTCTCTCCATCCCTGTGGACGCCACGGTGGGAAACCATTCTGTAGGGATGTTGGACTTTTGGTCTTGCTCTGCTCTCTTCCTGACTTCTTGGACTCGACTATTTACCAGGTCCCTGAACTGTTTCTGCTCTGATGCTTGCGTTTGGCCTCCTCTGCTTTTCTTGGCCTGCCTCTGCTCTTTCCCCTCAGACCATTGCCACCCATATCCTCACATAGTGTAATTAAATCAGTTAAATAGCCCCCTTTTGCAAATGGAAAAAAATAGGCCTGCGTGTTCAACATTTAATTTTCTTTTCTCCTTGTCAGATAGGTAGCGTAGATCTTCCACACACCTGCTGGAACTGTACAAACATGCAGTTTATTATTAATTATGGAGCTTAAGGCTTCAGTTTATGCTTTGGGGCTTCAAAACTATGATTCTCGCTTTACCTAAAGTTATAAATATTTAAACTTTGGCAATGAATCTTAAAGAAAACATAGAATGATTTATTCTCTGAGAAGAGGCCACTGTTAAGAAGTTTGGCATGATGCATTTTTCTTAGCATTTGTAAGACAAGCCAACTTCTCAGCTCATACACATTGCTGGGATGAATGACATAGGGCTATTGTGACTCTGCATAAAGATATTACTGACCTCATAGATTTTAGAGAAGCAGGCCTGTGAAGGGGTGAAATAAATATACTAGCGGCATCCAAAATTAAAAACAGATAGAGCCTAGAGAAATGTTTCTGCCAACATGCTATATGATTTATTACTGGAAAGAGTTCCCAAATCTGGAAGAAATATTTAAAATCTGCACTTGAGGTAAACTGAGGGCCTACTTAAATTGCCTAGTTACTAATAGGGTAGACTAATGCCATTTTCCTATTTTGAAACGATGATAGTGTGAAACAATATTTAATGCATACCACCATAAAAATGCGTACATGAAAAGAAAACTGGAAAACAATGCCACTGAGTGAGTTACAAAACATCAGGTGGCAAAACCTCATTTAACTCAGAAAGTGTTTATGAAATAACTTTTTGTGCTGGGCAGAAAGCAAGTCTGTACAGGGAGAGTGAAGAAATAAAATTTCATTTGTACATTGAAGGAGGTCACAATTTATATAATCAAATGGAACTGAAATGCTAACAGCATTGAATGTGTCACAAAAATAGTTGCATGAAAATTCATTTTTTCCCCAATTTAGTAGCATCCGGACAATTTGATTGAATTCGGGGCTTTTCCCCTCTCAGTTTCCCATTATCTGATGGAGGTTAAACATGAACAGTGGAAAAATCCAAAACCCTTACTGCAAGGTTGAAAAGGAGAATAAGGGCTGGGGAAAAAAATAAACCCAAGTAATTACCTCATTTATACACACAGATCCATTAAGGTTTCATTGCCTTTACTGCAAGATGAAAACAAAGATGTGATTGATTCAGTCAGATGTTGGATTTTGCTAATTATTACAAGCTAGTGTTCAGCACCAAAATAACCAACTCTTTCTTGATTACCAGGTCTCTTCAACTCTCTGCTTTACTATAAATGAAAATACCTGCTTTCTTTATCATTACTTCTAAACAATTCCTGGGAAAATGCTGAAATCAAGTCTCTGATTAGATAATATGAATTCTAATTACTAAACAAAATTAGAGTTCGTACTTACTGAATAATTAATTATTTA
Organism: Micronycteris hirsuta; assembly: GCA_004026765.1. Classification (NCBI taxonomy): domain Eukaryota; kingdom Metazoa; phylum Chordata; class Mammalia; order Chiroptera; family Phyllostomidae; genus Micronycteris; species Micronycteris hirsuta. Next base: position 60,525 of record PVJI01007742.1, on the reverse strand, counting down.
GACTTTCAATCATGTGTTTGCAGAAAAAGGCCAAATATATAAGCACCGAGATGACTGATAAATGCATTTGGCTTTGCTCTGTAAAAACAGTCACTCACTGAAAAATGTCCTGGGTGCTGAGGTAGTTTCCTCGTCCACCGCTGGTAAGAGAGAGGCCTGCAGCATTCTATTCAATATGCATGGTTTATAATGATGATCCTGGGCGGAATTGTTTGGCTTGGATTCAGAGTTAAACAGTTATCTTTAAAATACCCATTACCCCATTAGCGTATTTGTAAAGATTTTGACAGGAAGCTAAAGAGGCAAGAGGATACTAAGGTATCTCTTGTCAAGCCTATTAATCCAGGTGAAAGAAAATTTGAGTATTTATAACAGTCCCTGGGGTGCAAATTCCAGGAGAGGTTTCAAAAGCATTAGAACAATAAATTGAATATGATCCTTTCAAAGAAATGTCTCATTTAGTAAAACAGAGATTTCTTTCCAGTCATTTGATAGAATGGAAATAAACATAGAAATAAACGTGTTAGAACCGAGACTGTGACATATATAACAGAGAGAATATTCACTACTTCTCATTTCATGTTAAGACTAAAGACCTTCACAGTGCGGGTCAATTGGTTCAAGGGCCCTCACACATGGGTGAGGGAGCCAGGGCAGAAAGGAACAAGATGGGGGCGCATCCTCTGCTTCTTGTCACCCACAGGGCACAGCCTGCAAGTCAACTCTAGGCACCAGGGGCAGCAGTGAGGGCAGGGGGCAAAGCAGTTCTGTCGCCCTAAATATTCCTGAGTGGAGTGATTGACCAGGTGACAGTTAATAGGATTTCCTCTCTGTGTCTATACAGTTCCAGCCTCCCGGCTTCTTAAGCTGAAAAGTCTCATTAGAACCCTTGGCAGTTCCCAAAGAGGTTTCTAAAGCTGGGCCTCTTATACAAGTTTTGTTTGGCCAGAGCTGCTTCCCACTTTTCTATCATTTGTCTGCAGTGATAGATGGAAGGCCCTGGAGACTTCAAGTTCCTTCTTACCCAGCCTCCCCTGCCGAGGGGACCAAGAGAAACGACGACTCAGTGAATGACTCTTCAGATTGTCAGATTTTGCTTCAAAAACTGTGGAAGCAAAATATATTCCAAAATGAAGGTGAAAGAAAAGTAGGACAATCTCTCCCCCATTTTGATATTATCATCCATAAATGTTACAGACCAAGCCAATTTTTCCCTCAAAAGTTTGGTTGCTGTCATTTACAAGCGTTCTAATTATGCTGATTTAAAAACCAGTTTCCTATTTTACACTGTGGTTGTCCTTTGACATAAAAATAAATGTAACTGGACAGGAACATTAATCAGCTCTTTTGTTGGCAGGCGTGCAGAGCTCCCTGGCCTGAGGGCGCGGTCCTCCAACCTCGGCCTGGGTAAGGCTCACAAAAGGACTGGAAAATGCTGATTACCAGGCCCATTCATAGAAATTGGGATTCAGTGGATTTGCGCTTCACCTCAGGAAACCTTTTAGCAATGAAACCCAGGTGATTCTAATGTAGGTGGGCAATGGATTTCTCAAAAACCCTGGCTTAGAGAATGTGTTCTTAGAGGGTAATTACGCAGCTAGAACTCTATCATCATGTATACACACATATGAGCCAAAAAACCTCAAGTGCTTGGCTTATAAGTCCTCACAGTGCAGCTCTGAGGTGGGCAGGGGACAGGAAATAATATTCTATAGACAAGGTTAAGTAATTCATTCAAAGTGACTTAACAAATCTGTGTTTGAACAGCTGTTGGGGCTATAGCCTCTGGCCCCTTGGGCCCTGCACTCCCCGTACAAGGTCTCCATTTCCACAGTCACGGAACACGCACTGCATTCTGTGCTATCTGTTCCTCTGAAATATTATATGACATTTCTATTACATCTATTATGTAGATACACATATCATGCCAAGTATATCGTGCCACATATCTCTAATGATACTCTAATGGGGACATATTCCTGTTGTCTGGGCAACGGCCTGGACTCCTGCGTCCACCCCTCGTGCTCTCGCCCTCGAGAGTCTTCACCCCTTCCACCACGTCATGAAACCTGCTTTCACCAAGGTCGCTCGCAATGTTCTCGCTGCAAAATCCGAAGGACGGCATTTGGGTCAAGGTTCTGGAACAAACATAATTTTCTATCTTGTTTACTGCAATGTAATTCTTCAGATGACAAAGGCTTTTGATAAAGGATAAATCTACAACTTCATTAAGAAATGAAAAAAGGGTGAAATAAGTAAATCAGGAAACTTGAGGAGTCCCTGAAAGATTAACAGCAAGTTGATAGGATTGTGGGAGAACAGGAATGGAGAAACAGGAACCAAAACACCACACAGAGAAAAACTACCAGAGGTTTCCATGATACTTTAAAGCAAAGAATTAAAAAGATATACTTCTAACAGCTTTGCCTCTACTGTTCCTCCTCATTCTTCCACTAAGCTGAAGAGCACTTTTCATAGATGGATAGTACCTGAGAATTGTTCTCTGGAACAAATAGGTAATCTTTTTTTTTAAGGTAATCTTCTTAGGGGAATCTTTTTTAAAGAAAGATCGGGGCTAACTTGTTATTATTGGGATAATAACATAAATAACAAGAACTACTAATACTAATAAAGCACCTAGTATGTACTAGGTCCTGCTCTAAGCAGCTTATAAGTATTGACTTGTTGAATTTCCACATTAACCCTATAAGGTTGATTCTGCTACTTTCCCCTTTTCAACAGGAAACAGAGACATCAAGTGGCATGCCCAAGGTCACACAGCATGTCACAGCACAGTGGCGCTGCGGTTCCAAACTGACAGAGCTGCAGCAGCCTGTGTGTTTTTTAGCTAGTACGCAGCCCTAAGTCTCAGTTGCAATCACAGAAAGAAAAACAAGCAAAGCGGTAAGGCCTGAAAGAGAAGCACATGAGCTGCTGTACTGCACGTATCTTTTCATTTGGGGAATAGGGTGAGGTAGTGTTTGGTCCAGTCATACATCCAGAAAATCTCAGAAAATTCATAGTCACTACTTATCTCAATCAGCTTAGTTCTTTAAGCTAAAATACAGACAAAAAGGAAGCAGATATTTAAGGAAAAACAAAAATCAACAAACAATGCATGATCTGAGGAAAAAGTAATGATACAGAGAGAACTTTAAAATATTCTTAATAGCACACTCAGGGATACAAAAGAATATTTAATCCATTCAAAAAGAAAAGTCTGCTGATAACAAGCAGTCAGAGAAGGAGGACAAGTTCTTGGAAATTAAATATATGATTATGAAAATTTACAAATCTAGTATATGAACTAAATGCTAGAGTAGATATATATACCTGAAGAATAGACTAATAACCTGGAAGATTATTCAAGAAGGCCTTCTGAAACATAGGGGAAAAAGCCAAACTACTTGAAGAACTAAAGACCATGGAAAATTAATTAGTATAAGACCAACACCCATTTGAAGACATTTCAGAAACATAGAACCAAGACAATAAAATAAAGAATAATAAAAGAAAATTTCTCTAAGTTAAATAAAGGCAAAGACTCAGATTGAAAGGGCTTATAAAATGCTGAACAGTAAAATAAATTCTGGTGATGGGGGAAAGACAATCACAAATAACCTCCAGGTACACAGGAATAAGTCCCCAAATCTACTGTGCAAGATATAAAAAAATAAATAATGGTGAGGGACATAAAAGTGGTCCTACATAGACAGGAAATCCCACTGTCTGAAGGTACTGATTATCCTAAAATTGTTCCACAACTCAATGCATTCCAATAAAAAATCTGAGCAGAAATATGTACAAAACTTCAAAATATGATAATAACATTCATATGGAAGAATAAAGAACAGAGAATAATTAATATAATTTTGAAAAACCACAAGTTGCCTATCAGCTACCAAGACTTAATACCATAGCTACCATGTGGCATTGGCATGGACATGGGCAACCAAGGAACAGAATGGGGAACCCAGAAGTGTGGAAACTCGGTATACTACAGAAGTGCGACAAAATCAGCGGGGAAAAGACAGACTAGTCCACACATTTCTCCAGGACAAATGATTTTCCATGTTGAACAAAATAATGACCTTGCCTCACACAACACAGAAAATTTATTTTAGATTGATTAAAAACCAAAATGTGCCAAGTGATCTTAAGGCTTTTATTTAGAAGGTAACCTGTTGGAAGATCTTTGAGACATACTAAAGGTGACCTGATAAAAATGAGCTTTGACCAAGCAATTTCATTTCTAGATATGAAACCAGGAAGAATTTGCACCTACATACACAAGGAGAAATGTATCAGAATTCTCATTTTATAAATTTTTGCAAAAATAAAAAACTAGGAAAAATAAAATAAGTAAACACATTGAAGTACATATATGCTTATGGGAAAAAGAAAAATAATATTGAAATATATAAAACTATATACTATACATATAAATGTTTAAACAAGTATCATGAAAAATGAAGACTGATATACACAAGATTATTCCATAGATAAAGTTTCAAAAAATCATGACTTCACATTGTTTAGGGAGACATATGCACCTAATGAAAACATAAAATCACGCATAAGAAAGAAACGCACCAACATCAAGAGAGCACCTTCCTCCAAGGAGGACGAGAAGCACATGGGACCAGGAAGAGCTATGCAGGACCTTCAATTAAATCTGTAATTTTTTTGTATCTGTAACATTTTATTGTATCTTTAACACCGTAAATGTTTATTGTATTATTCTCTGTACTTTTATGTATGTTTATAACATTCCGTGAGAAGTTTAGCTATCAAGACAAAAAAACACTGAACTTTAATTAAAGTGAGTAATGTGTTTTCCCATAGCAAACAACAACTTCTCTAGCACCTGGGAATGTCTCAGCAGGAAATGTCTAATAGTAATTGCTCACACAAATGCTTTAATATGCCCTGAACAAGAATATAGCCTCCTATAATGATTATGAGTAAGCACTTTATATTCCAAGGGCCTCCAGGGAGGAAATGCAAGTGGAAAGCCCCATCCAACTGTCCACTCCCAGTTCTCCGAGACTACTGCTGTGCTGAGCAGTAGGGGTGGGAGAGTGGTTTGCATGCTCGCAGAAAGGATTTAGACATCTTTGGTCCTGTATTTCAATCAATTAATGGGACTATCTATTGAAAAAAAAAAAAAAACTAGTCCAGGGACCAGAGATCAGTGAAAAAAGTGGGAGTGGCAGAAGGCAGCGTTCTTCTTTATGTAATGGAGCCATCATCACCCACAGGCACAGGTAATATTGAGAACACACCACTAAGGTCCTAGAGGATGGGTAAACACCACGGATGAGCTCTGAGACCCTCTAAAGCCAAAGACTTCCCAGGATTAGACCTTTAAATGTGGTACACAGAACCCATGGGAAAGGAACCTCAAGGACCCCTTGATTAGCCATCTTTAAAAGAGTTCTGCTTTGTCAGTCAGTGAACGATCGCCCTGTGAGTCCTGGAGAAAGTTAAGCATGGAACTCACAAATACACATCTATGGGAGGACATTTGCTGCTGTTCTTTTATATCAGCTTGGATTTGAAATAATGCTGTGCTCTCTTTATTTGTACACCCCCAAAGTGGTTGGTGGGGTGCTGCGGGGGGGAAGTCACAAAGACTGGCGCAGGGCAGGAATGGGGGAAGGTGAAGAAACAGAATTCTCAGGGGCTAGGGAGGGGGCTGGGAAGCTTCCCAGGGACATTCCTTGGCTTCATTCAGGTCAAGATCTCAGCCACCGCCATTCCTTTCTAATACCCATCCCAGAAAAAAGGCTCGTTTTCCTGTGCACAACCAAGTGTTGCTCCAAAACTTAACTCAGGAATTATTCCTGAATTAATGATTCATTCACTACAGAAGGGAGTGGTCTCACAACTTTCCCCCAATTCTCTAGTAAAAGCCACACACAGTCAGCCTTGTTGAGGTTTTCTAGCTGTTTTACACTGAACAAGTGAGAGAAGACGTAGGTATCTCAGTTTCTTTTTCCCCTATGGTGGCCCTACTGAGCGGTAAGTAATTTCTAGGGGAGCAGGACAACTGGGCAGGCTGCTCCCGACCTCTGTGGGGCTTATTAAAATAAGGATGGATGTCCCCTGCCACTGGGGGGACATACACTTCTGATTTAGTAGGTATGAAGTGGGGCCCTAGAATCTAAAGTGTTTTTTAAGTGCTGTAGGTAATTCTCAGGAATAGCTTATTCAGGGAATCAACATAGAAAGAAAAGATAAGATCACTATGAATGCTTAAGGTAGAAGTTTAAGGTACACATAGGATTGAAGATTTACCTATATGTCAAATAAGTTTATTATAAAATTTTGGCAAGGTCTTCCAAATGAAGGGACTTGAAAAATGATATAGACTTTGCACATTTTTATTTTGACATTCGATATTATATTATAAGCAGTGTGCTGGAGCTGAAGTTTTCAGGAATTTTGACATTGAGTTGTTAAACTACTGGTTGCTTTAAATCAGCTACGGGGAAATACTTACACTGTGGAAGTCAGGAAATGCTACAGATCAGGGATTTGCTCCGTGGGGTACTCCTCACAAGTTATCATCCACCCCGCTGGTTAGAGGATGTAAGAAATACTGTGTTATAAATGTAAACATTTTATATGGTTCTATTTCATCACTCTTTTAAATATATCCAACTGAATCTAATACCGAGAATATTTAATATTCACCAACCATTATCCACTTGAAAAACACGAACAATCTCCTCCTTAAGTCAGCAAAGCTTTTCATTATCCTATTTTCTTTTTGAACTCACATTTTCTTTCCACATCCAGCAGACCATTTATTCAAATATAATATATTTTAAGCTTGAGAGCCTATTTTTGTTCATCCTCTCACATTTCTCTATAATAGAATATGTACAGAAATTGAAATCAGAGATTTTTAAATGATCATAAGACTCTAAGTTTTAAATGATTGTTTTCTTGATTGAGTTATTAGCACTTTTATTAGTATTTATAGTAGATTATTGTGTTCAAGGATGAATATTTTCTACTGTTAGAATGAGACAGGCTCCAGTCTATGCTTTATTACTTTTTCTTTATTTAATAGAAACACTGGTGGGGGCACAGGGGAACTTGTTACAAATTAGATTGAAATAAAACGAATTCAGTAGTGTTCCTTGATTCTCTGAATCCCGCCTCACAGGCCAAAATTACATGGTGATCTAGTTATCAAAAATAATTCCCTCATGTAATAGAATAATTTGGTTAGGTTCTCTTTCCGTTGGGTTGGAAGCTAATACTTGGGAAACTATTAAATTTCAAAGTGTTTGCCCATTTTTATCGTTCATTCCCTTTTTCACTATCAACTACAATATTTCTGTTCTTTAATTTCCTTCTGGAGGTTTTCCCACTCCAGGGCAATGCAACATGGTAAGACTATGAACGGGTAAGAACTATGACTTCTTTTCCTTTTTGGTAGTGTGGAAAGGGTGACTTTGAAAAGAGAGGCAAGAAAGAAGATTCTACCTACAAGGTGAAATCTCAGACTGATCCACATTAGGAATGATCAAATCTGGCAACCGAAGACTTGGAAATTGATTTCCATAAAACTGTGGATACTCTCATGCTCCAGAGTTAGTCCTCAGGTATGTCCAGGGGTAAATAAATGCACTCTGCTTTGAGGACTGCTGCTCTGTATTTAATCACGCAGCTCAAACTGGCCCGATCTCAGCCCCCATGTATAGGCCTGAGACTTTCACCCCCCAGTTCTCTCTTCAGAGGCAGCAAGCAGTTTCACTTCTCCTTTGACTCCTTTGACACTTTCACAGTTAAGTGTCAGCAGCTAAGCCAGGTCTGACTCCATATAAATTATGGAACTCACTTTCCAATGAATAATTCATTATACACAAGTTGAACTTTATTGCTCACAGAGATAAAGCCTAATTTCCTGGATTTCCAGGTTAAACTGGGTGATCCTGATATCCATTGTAATCGTATATTTTTTCAATTCTTTTACCAGTTATTCTTTCCTCCTTTCCCAAACCTCCCTCCTTTATGATAGAATAAGGAATAATTCCTTATGGAACTGTTGCAACAAGGAAATGTTGCAATAGGAAATGTTGCAAGGAAATGTTGCTACAAGTTCTCTGAAGTAGTGGGAATATTTTGAAATATCTCCCTTTATTTTTAAGCAGTAAAACGTCCCAAGTATTCAGAGCAATAATACTTAAACTTTTTTTTCCCTAAAGAATATGATGAAAGAAACACAGGGCTTTTGATCCCATAAACATGCATTTTGAAAATGCACATAAAACATACCTTCAACTGCAGAGGTGTCACTGCGTAGATGAAGCCCATCCACGGCTCCAGGAAAGAAACACTTTTCTGCAGTACATTCGGAACATTAGAGGTAGATGATCTTTTAGAACATACAGTGTACAACATTTTAAATATTTAAAATAGACAAGCAATATTTTAACACAAAAAAAATGTTTGGTAATTAGTCACAAAAAACATTGGGGTAGGATTCTTTAAAATGGTCAATTTTGTTGGCAGCTCCACACGATTTCAGGGTGTGGCGACCACACACTGTAGCAGCGCAGGACTTGGGGGCGAACACACTGAGATCCCGATTTTCGTGCCCAGTTTGATGCCTTTACAGTCCTGAACCACCTGAGCAGTTTCTGAGCCTCTCATGTGATTTATTTGCTAACTGAAAATAGTATCCCTGTCTCGAAGGATTGCCGTTGAGGATGAAATGAAGACCACGAAAGGTCTAGTGCTGAGTCTTGAATGTGAGAGTGCTCAGCAAAGAGTAGCTCCCACTTTTTCTCTTTAAATTAACAGTTTCTGGAACTTCTCCATTTCATGGAGCGAGATGCACAAATAGGCTATTCTTATCAAAAGCCTTAGGGACATGTAAGACCCGTAGGTGACAGAAAGGGGAGGATTTTTGGAATCGTCAACAGGATCCAGAAACTCCTTGGGAAATGTTTGGAATCTAGGCTGCTTCTTTGGGATCTTATATTCTCTTCATGGGACTAAAGCCATTCTGGTGACCGTGGTGATTGAGCACGCCAGGATTTATCCTTATACTCATGCAGCAGGATGCTTCTGCCAAATTCCTGTAGTCCTTAATAGGAAAGAGCAATATAAATCTTTTTTCAGATCAATGAGCATAGGAGGCCTCCTGAAAGACCTAATCCTTAGGCAATAAGGAATAGATCTGTTGTCAATTTAGGGTTATGTAGCCAAGATAATAAACAAGGACCATACTCTAAAATGCTTACACAGCACAATGCAGAGTGGCTTTGTATGAATTTTTAACAAAACTGACCTCCAGGTCACTATTCATTCCCTCCACGTGACACAACGACAAAATGTTTACAAACTCAATCATTTGAATCACACAAACAAAGAAATGTGAAGTCTAAGTATACCTTATTTCTTTTTCCCCGTGAAATCAGTGAACCATTATTCACCAGACCATATTTCTAAAAGTTTTGAATGATTTAGATTTTAAGAAGAAAGCCAAACACCATCTGATGATGAATGTTAAGCCAGTGCAAAATTGAAAAGATCAAACTTCAAAACTCTCAGCAAGAACATTTTGAAAGGAAATGCTACCAGACCCACCGCTGGGTGCCCCTGCGATAAACAGATGAGCCTCCCAAATGCGCCTTCATTCCAGTTACGCCCGTTGGCCAGAGCCATCATTGGCCAAATTCTGAGGCAGCAAATGCTAGGCACTGATGAGAAAGGTGCCAGAAATAATAAGCTGGAAGCTTAGGCAAAACCCAAGAGGAAATACTTGATGTCAGATATGAGCTTGCCATTGTTTTGAGGGAACATAGATGGAGGAAAGAGTAAATGCCTGTGTGTTTGAGACGATGCATATATGCTGACGATCAGAAAGAATCTTATTTTCCCTGGCCACTCACAACTGCCATGGGATCATCTTTTTCTGATATTTACTTTAATGGTGACATTCATTTCCAGGCTGCTATCCAGAGTTATTCTACTGTTAAGAATGGTATTTTTTAATCACAATTATATGAAATAATACAACATTAGACAGATGTTTATAAACATTAGCCAAGCTCACTTCATATCATGGTGACACTATATCCACTCATGGGGAATGCATTTTGCTAGGGGGGACAAATAACCTTACATGCCTCCCATGCTAGTTGCAGTTTTTGCCATTCCTGGTGGGTGGTGGGGAGGCAGCAGGGAGAAAATCGCAAAATAGACATGCACAGCCGTTCTCCTTATATGCCATGGTTGTCCCTGTCAAGGTGTCTCCAAACACCATAGCTGAACCTGACAAAGAAGCATGAGATCAGGAGCTCATTTCAACAACCAAAAGCAATATAGACTTTGGAAAGCCAGTAAATGTTAAACTGACCTAGAATCATGTAATTTCTGGACTTGGGTTTTCCTAGTTAGCAAGCCAAATGACGATTTAATTCACCATTTATAAGACTTTCTACCATTGTGCCAATTCCATCTGAATTGTATCATAATATTTATATCTGCGTAGTACCAAATGACAACCACGGAATTTTAGAGCCAAGAGGGACCCAAGAAATGGTAAGGGTGGATAGATCCAATTTAATAAGTATTTCAAAGTTAATTGTGTACCTAGTACATGCCAGACCCTGGAACTATAGAGATAAACATCATTGTTCCTACCCTTAGGGAGCTCACAGTCTAGAAGAAAGATAGATTCATAGACAACAAAATTATACTACATTATGACCATGCTCACGGATAGAGGTACAGACATAGGAATACAAAGGAGAATTTTTTAAAATTAAAATCAACTTTCATTTTCTAAAGTTAATTACAGTTTTTCAGAGGAGGTGGATTTTGTGCAGTTGGGAAGGGTAAGTTATATGTCATCTAGCAGAAATGTGAAGGAGAAATATACAGGGAAGAAGACAGAGGGAAAAGATACTTGAAGAATAAGAAACAGTAAGAACAAAACAAAGAAAGAAGCACAGAGCTATTCATGTACATGTCGTGTTCACATAACATGAGTAAAATCTGGAGTACATGAAGCATAAGATGGGCGATAGAGAAATACTGCTTGACTGCTTTACTAAGAAGGCAGACTTGGTTCCCAAGAATCACAAACTATTTTTAGCAAAGGAACAGCACGATTATACGTGGGCTTTAAAACACTAACTCTGATGGTAGCATAAAGGATGGTTGAAAGGGGAAAAGTGAGGAAGGATCTCTAAACATAACCAAGGAGAATGCAAACTATACAAAAAGTACCGATCAGTTCTAAATTGCAGAGTGGCTGAAATTAATGGGGAGCAAATGGATTCTTAGGTTCCTTCTACCTTGATCCCATGGTTCTTGTTTTCTTCTGCCTGGTTCAACATACTGATAAAACGTAAGGTAGGTTACGCAAGGTCCAATAAAAGTGCAGCACCATGTATAAGAGCACCATTGCCTCTCTCTCATCCTGGCACGCCAGCTATCTGCAGTGTCTGTGTTCAAGGCCCGTGGTCAATAGCTAGGTGGGAATTTGAAGGGAAAGACTGTCATAGAAAATGATAGGAAGATGACACTCAGCTGCTTATGAAAGACTCTTCTCAGCAGAATTTTGTTATTGTGAAAAGTTTGACACAGATACGACATTGACATAGATTTAGGTATAGTATAAATATGCATTTTAAGAAAGTAATAATAATCACCTAAATTTATATTTTTCTGAGTTCAGTATATCTTGTTCCACCAGCCATTCTTCATAAACTGAGGCTTTTAAATTCCCCATCCTCATGGTCACCCCTCCTGTGGAAACATCACTTTGTCATTGTCATTTTTAATATTTCCAGAGTATTGTGAGAACATCTGGAGATGATACTTCTGTGAATGCTATGTCAGATTTATTCTTTTCAACATCTGTGTCACACTACTGACTCATTTTAAGCTTGGGGCCAAATGAAACCCTTGGGTCAAGTATTTACCAAACTATCAGTTTTTAAACCATATGCTAAGTATTTCTCCCAATAACAAACTAATGAGAAAGGGGGCATAAGGACTGGGAAGAGATTAGTCTAGGTAAGACTCAGAAAATTTCAGAGAAATATATTTCCACTTGCAATTTTCTATTTTTTAGGCAATCTACCTTTCTTCCATTTGGCCACATCATAAAGTTGAATAAGATGATATTATATAGGGCAGTATGAGTTCTGACTGACATTACAGTACGCACCATAAATATATAACCAATAATGCCAGAAATATTTGTTTTGAATGATCTTTATCAGAAAATTTAATTGAAAATGGTTACACAAGTATTTACTGGATAAAACTGAAACATGTGTGAAGTACTCTTCCATTCACCAAAACACTGTTTATTTTGCTCGGTTCAACATTGTCAGAACAGGATCGTGGCCAAGGCTGGGTGAGATGTTGAACGAATCTGAGAGCACTTTCTGTCCACTGCGTGTTAAAACCCGACAGGACATTCTAATTACCATTCACATCTCGCCATGCTTGGAGTGTGCTCTTTGTGGGAAAAAATACACACTTTACTGTAGCTCTGTTCTTTAAATGCCAGTGCTTTAACAACATGAATGGGAGAAGAAACTTGTTCCTGTAATTGGGCCAAAATAATCATCTTCTCTACTTTCCAGAATCAAAAGAGATTGCATATTACACTTACAAACCTAAAAGGCAGAAAGGAGTTCTTCAGGACAGTGCCAGAAAATGTCAGTTTCCCAATTTAATTTTCTAAAATTGTGTTGAGCTCATTATGCATGAAAGTGTTGTAGCTACTGAGAGCTGTGATTTCCATTATGACGAAGTATCTCATGGTGAAGAACAGAAATATTTTCACGTACCTGATTCCCATAGCATCTGCTTTGAAAAGGTCCATTAATTTAAGTGTTGAGAAAATACTGAGATTTACTATTTGGCTGCATAATCTTAAGCACTTTGTTAAAAAATTTAGCCCATTTTTGAAACAAAATTTTTTTGAAAAATCGACTTACTTTCTTCAGGAAAATTTTTTAAAATTCGCCTCTCCCAATATTACTTTCCTTTAAAAAAAATTATTCCTCTGAAACCTGGAATCTCTGATGCTCTCATGCCCCTGGTAAATTCCCTGTCCAATAACCTATCATCACCCAGCTGTGGTTCACACCCTGAATTTAGATTTAGTGACTAAAAAAATTCACATCCAGAACAGTTCAAATGCAACGGGTCAAAGGGACAGAGCACGGATAATTCTGGGCACACAGATGTTCAACTGAGACAACGCTGAAACCAGCACGGATACATCACTGCACTTGTAATCCCAGTGCACTGCAGCCATTAACAACAGAGAAATCATTAAACGATGCGTGTTTGCCTGTTTGTTCTGGCCGGCAACACTTATGTTCACCGTGTGGTTGTTTTTCTAATTACACTACAGTTTTACCAAGTCATAACTACAACAGATTGCTTTTCAGACCCTAAAGAATCAGCTTGGAAAGGAATTAGCTGAAGATTTAATAATAAAAAGAATGTAATGAGGTTTCCTTTCATGGGTCCTGGTGGTCACTACTAATTTACTGTAACACTTTATGAAAATATAAATTTGAAAAGAACAGCCCTCTCATCAAAAGTGATTTGTTTGAGAAGCCAAGGGCTCATCACAGCGCAGTGAGTTTTAGAGACAAAAATGGCAAGAGGAGGAAATAGAACAAAGTAGAGGAAATATTCAAACTGGTTACAAAGGAAGGCCGTGTCAAATGAGTGTGAAGTCAGAGTTCACCAGAGCCACTTGTGAACTGAAATCAAAGGTAACCTTTCCAGATTGAGGTCACCCTTCTCATCCAAGCTCTGGCCACACAGTAGAGACTCTGGGAGACCTCCAACTGATGGTTACCTTCAGATTGTTAGCTTCCGCCGGAAGACACAGGTTTCATACATCCAGCCATTTAGCAACATGATTGTATAAGTTATTATGCTAAGTGCTCTGACAGATGCAAAGATCAGCCGGACTTCCATTCTGAGTCCTACACTCGAAAGCTCTAGAGCCTCTGTTTTATAAGAGGAGATAAAACAGGTGCATAAATCACAGTAATAAAGGGTAGACTCTGAAAAGAACTATGAAAGAGGCATGATTTGCTGTGGAAATTGAAAAAAGAGAAAGGACCACTGCAGCAGAGGCAAGAGGGAAAAACTATGAGAAGAAGGATCAGAGATGGCGTCATGAGAAGATGACATTTTCTAAATTTGGCAGTTCACTCATTGACCTATTCATAAATATGTTAACGTCCTTCTCCAGGTGGTTCTGGAGGTCTCTTCATGGAAAGATGGGTAAAAACAGAACACGAGTTTCATCAACACACTGCAATTTTTCCTAACAGAGTTAGCACTTCTTGATAGAAGTGTGATTAAACAACTAGAAAACACACAAATCCTTGCTAATCATCTAGCTGCACTGTCCTTTGTGGAGGCCACCAGGTGTCCTTTGTGGAGGCCACATAGGTGGCTGTTCATATTAAAATTAATTAATATTACATTAGGTTTAGTATTCAGTTCTTAACTGCACTTGCTAAATGTCAAGTGCTTAATAGCCTTATATGGCCAATGGCCGCCATATTGGGCAGGGCAGACATAGAACGTTTCTATCCAGCAGAAAGTGATACAGGACGGCACTGAAGGGCGAGCACCAGCATCTCAAAACTCTGTGCTTTTGTCACTGTGATGTTCAGGTACCTCCACATGAGCAGTTATGAAATGCTATAAAATTATATTAAAATTAAGTTATAAATACCATTAAGAAGATGATGGAGGCCTAGAAAAATAATTAAAGTGACACTGGATGCATTATTTAATATCTTTTAAATGATAAAAAATGAAATTCTTTGAATTTTCAAAAACTTCCATTTACTTTTGACAACATTTTGAGGGAGGAAAATAAACATATCGGCACCCAAGAAGTGGGGAGGATGCAGGACAGAGACCAGGAGTTGGAGGGGAAAGGCAACTAAAGTGAAAGCAAAACAGGTAACCTGGGTAAGATGAATTAGCAAATAGAAGAGCAGACACAATAAGAAACACCCTTTAGTTAACTGTCAGAAGTGATTTTTTTTTAACTGGAAATGATAGAAACAGAGAAATACTCTGGGGGTAGAAAAGAAATATACTGAACCCATTATCCACATTATCTAATTCTCTGGATAATCTAAATCATCTGCAGGAAGGCCACTTCCCCTACAAAATTTATCTTGTGCAAAGTACTTGTTTTAAACTTGTCTACCTATTTTTTAATTAACAGAATACCCATATGTAATGTTAATGCTCTATTGAAATTAGTCTCTTGACCTCAACGTTATAAATTACATTTGCAAAGCGCCATGGGATTAAAATACTATGTCACAGATCAGTGGAAATTTTCTTAATGATTCACATCAAAATACAATCACCTGAAACTAACCAAAAGTGGCCTTTTGGGAACTCAACAAAAGCATAATAGTTTGCCTCATTTATATCTCTATACTAATTAAAACAAACTTTGAAGAATAGTCTAGGATTAATATACATTTTAAATAAGCAATATTTCTATTCTGTACTTCTGATATTTGTGGAGCTGAGGAATGTGTACTTAAGTTTCTTTAGGAAACCAGTGAATTAGCTTTCTAAAAGAATCAACTAACTATCCCTCTTACTGAGAATTTAGGTAAAGAAGAATTATGTGCATTTGGAAAAAAAGAAAAACCAGGGCACATAAGTTCTAATGACATGTTCCATGCTTTTTAATTAATAAAAGTGAGACTTGTTTAAAACAAGAAGGTCACAATTCTAAACTGCTTAAATAAGTAAGAGCATATTTAGATGTAAGAGGTCATAAGTAATAAAGAAAGTTCATGGTTTTAAATATGATTTAAGGCCATTTATTACTTCTTAATGTATGTTTTCTTATAACAGGATGTTTTCACATTTAAAAGTAACACCATATGAATAATCAATTACAGAAACAGTGTTTCATGAAAATTGGAAGGTAAAAGACCAAATATTATAACTGTTACGTATTTAGTAATTGAGTGGGTCTTCCAGTTTTCAAAGTTTCTATAAGTATTATTGCTTGTATTTAATTTTTACCACAGTAATAATCTGGAAATCATTATATCCTTTCTACAGATGGAGAAACTGGCCTTAAAGAACCATGTAGATTGTAGGTGTTAAGACACCGCTCCCCAAATCAAATCCAGGGTTCCTGAGTGAAAAGCCTAGTGCGCTGAGCTGCCACAAGGAAAACTTGGGATTCTGACTCAAGGTTCCAGATTCTCTGTTCCTAACTGCATCGTGGCACGTTTCCAGCTTATCTCTTTCAGGAGCATGGAAGGACTGCACTTCACAGGGCCCTGTACCTTGCTTGACCAACGATACAGGAGCGGAATTGATATCACATCCTGGCAAAAGCATTTAACTGAAATTGCCAAGGCAAGACTCTCCAGTCCTCCCTTCCCCTGCACATGTGGATACACACATCCTCCACTGCCTGCGGAGGACAGCTCTCCAGACCCAGAGCAGGAGCTAACCATTCACGGTGCTGAGTCTCTCAGACATTTGAATTGTGCATCATACCGTCGCTAACATAGCCCATGCGACTGAAACATTTTTGTGCTATTCAAACCTAGCTGGGCTCCAAAGCTGTCACAGATATAGAATCCAACCTTTTCTTTCAATCACTACTGAAAATGTTTAATGAATGCTTTGGTTCATTCAAAACACATATCAAAACCCTAACTCTTTAATGTTCCTTCTACTTTTTTGTAGAAACTCCACTTACCTCTGTTCAGTTTTAAGAGAACTTCTTAGCACCAAACTGCAAGCAGCCATGTTTTCCTTTTGTCCTGGTAGGCAATGAGCATTTCTGGGTTTTTCTTTCTTCTCCCTTACTATCTCTTCCTTCTTCTCTTTGCTAGAACACAGATTTGGCTGTTCTGTAGCTACCAGCCCCTAACATAGAAAACTAACAAACAAACAAACAGACAAACAATATGCTCTGCCATTAAATTATTTTTAGTGGGAAGTTTTCAAATAAAGCAAAATTGCAGCTGAGACCATACAGGTACTTTATTCATTAGGACTCCAACTCAAACTGTTATATTTTAGGCAAAAGGGGGGACCTTACTGGATCACTGAGATCAAGAAAGATCTGAAGAATAAAAAGGTGACAAGTAGACAGTTGTTTTTCAGGAAGACATGGAGCCAGGGATAAAATCCTGGTAGCTTCCCCTCCTTCCACTTTCTTTCTATTTCTCTCTTAGTTCCAACATCATTCTCTGTCACTACAGATGATCATTTTCACATGACAATGACAGCCTGCAATTTAACACCTTGTGCATTTCTCCTCCTGGAAGATACTGATTCTGAAAAGTCCTAAAAAAGATCTCAGGTTGCCTTGCTTGGGGTCATGCATCTGTACCAACCAACTGTGACAGAAAGAAGGACATCACCACACATGTGCTTCAGGTCTCCGTCTAGCCAGGTGAAGGACATTTGGGGTAGTCCCAGAGGTGGGAGAACAGCAAGCGGGGTAGATAATACCATAGATGCCCACTCTAGACCCATACCCATTTCTTTTAAAAACCTGCTTTTTTGTGAATAGTTTGATTCTAGTCTATGTAATTAAGAAGTTATAACTTCTTAATTACATAGTTCTGTTTAACCAAGTTAGTTAGATTACAGTGGGTTGCATAAAAATACACTTCCACTGTAACTGAAAAATCTACCCTTATTGAAAGGTACCTATATATGTATGTACTGTATACTGGGTCACAATTGCCATTTACTTTTAAACTAAAAATTAACAGTGAGATCTGGAAACTAGGATCCCAACTTTGCATGAAGATCAAATGAAATAAAGCATTTTGGGGTCTTACATAAAAATAATACTGATCTCACCTACAGGTCAGATATCCTATGGGAAGATTCTTGGTCTCACCTCTTCTACTAATCATCCTTTTCCTTCGCATGCTTCAGCTACCTTGATATTTCATTAGGTTGAAAATAATCTCTTATTTCACATTGAGGATCACCTCCTCCAGGAAACTCTCCTATTCTATATGGTCAAAAAATGTACAGAAAAGAATTCAATTGTCCTGCTCTTACACAAAAACAAATTTTTTAAACTTTCCCATTGAACTAATTTATTAAGAATAAAATATAAGTGTAAGAACACAGGAGCTTCTTTGCTATGTCATTTAGGTTATGAATTAGTTCCTAGAACCATGGAAGTTGCTGGGTGAGCTTCTCTGGGGAACTAGAGATGCTCCTCATTTGGTGGGAGAAGTTTCCAAAAGCTTATTGCCATGCCTTCTGAAATCCTAACCTATTTTCTGTGTAGTGTTATTTTAAGATAAGTTGTCTACCTAAAAATCAAAAGGTTCCTATATACTTAAAACTAGGATGACCATAGCATTTATCATCTAAATTTGCATACTTTTAAGACTCAGGGGGACACTATTAATAATTACACCACGACAGCACAGTAAACTGAAAAAGCCCCACCCAAATCAAGTCTTAAAAGCACACTTCCTAAAAATAACGATTGACCAATTTGGATTTCTATTATGATCTCTTTTCTACTGATATTTCAAATGGAAAAAAAATTTGCCTTTGTCTTGCTTTTCTGCAAAATGGGAAGTGGTACAACTGACTTGCTTTTTGTGAAGCAGTCCCAGGTAACTGACAAATTTGTAAAGGAAGTCAGATTGTTGATATAATCTTAAATCATAGACACACCATTTAAAATCCACACTTAGTTTCTTTGCCCAGCTGGGGTTAGTACAATAAGACCCCACCAAACTTTTAACATTTGGATTTGGTCAAAAGCAAACCGAGCCCTGGCACTGCCCGAGTGCGGTGAAGCTCAGCCTCTCCTCTCTCCCACGGCGCATGAGGTTTCCAGGGCGCAGAGCGGAAGCCGTAAGCCAGACTTTCCTTAGAGTCATGGTGAGAGGACTGGGACAGTTAGTGGCCTGTTTTTATTCTCAACAAAGACCTTTCTACCCCGAGTGGCTGAGAGACAATACTTTCAGATTAGAACAGAGAGAAACTCATTGTCTGAGTGCTACATGCACTTACTGTGAAAAAAGGGAAGCAAAATCGTTCTGAAATAATCATGTTTGCC
This sequence comes from Micronycteris hirsuta, assembly GCA_004026765.1. Taxonomy (NCBI): domain Eukaryota; kingdom Metazoa; phylum Chordata; class Mammalia; order Chiroptera; family Phyllostomidae; genus Micronycteris; species Micronycteris hirsuta. The sequence continues at coordinate 41,405 of PVJI01007742.1, read as the reverse complement.
AGAATTACTTATGCTTTGAACCTCCATTTCAACTCCTTTTCGATCTCTCACTCTAGGCTGGCATTAGCCAGTTATGATATCAAACAATATAGATATCTATACGTATATTAATGGCAGTGCAGATTCTGAGTACTGTGTTTCTGCCCATTAATTCTTGCACTTCCTTTATCCTCCAAAAAAATGTGAAGGTCAAATATCTCTTAGTATTGATTGTTATTTAAACCCTTTATAGATGTTGGAAAAACTACCCTCTTTACCAGTGACTTTTTCCTCTGTGAATCTCTAAAATTTTCCTGTTATCTGTTCATATAGATACACATTTCACTTACACAACTATGCAGCACATTTTTCATGAACTTCATGGCCTGCAGCTCATAATTCTGAAGCATTCAAATAGAGATGTTTGACTACAGATGCATTTGACTCTCTTCCTGAATGGAAGGAAAGGAGCATCAGGTAACATTTTAGAACCATGATTTTTAAAAAATCTCTGGATGGTAATTGAGTGTCAAAATATTGGGTTGGCCAAAAAGCTTGTGTGGGGTTTTTTTTCTGTAAGATGGTTCTAGTAGCGCTTAGTTATCTTTTAACTTCATTCGAAACAATTTTGTTAGATTGTATTGTGACAGCTGTCATATCAGCGTATGTTTAAAAAAAACATCAAAATTGGTGAACTTTTTATGTAGCCATTTTAATATTGAAGATGGAAGAAAACACACAACATTTTTGGCATATTATGTTTTATTATTTCAAGAATGGACAAAACGCAACTGAAGTTCAAAAAGTATTTGTGCAATGTATAGAGAAGGTGCTGTGACTGATGAAATGTGTCAAAAGTGGTTTGTGAAGTTTCATGCTGGAGATTTCTCATTGGATGATGCTCCACAGTTGGGTAGACCAGTTGAAGTTGATAGTGATCAAATAGAGACATTAACTGAGAGCAATCAGTGCTATACCACAGGGGAGATGGTGACATACTCAAAATATCTAAATCAGTAAAGTTATTGGAAAAATGAAAAATGTGTCTTTTATTTTATGGAAGAAACCATATGGACTTTTTGGCCAACCCCATAGTAAGGCCAATGGTGCAATTTCACACTATTAAAACTCTATGAGTGAATAGGGATTGATTCGTCCCTTCTACAGAGTCACCACGGTGCTAGACGAAACCACTTCAAAGTAAGTTATGTCTCCTTGTGAAGACCAATTTTCCAAGTACCCTCAGTGTCTTTTGTAGTGTGATTTATTACCTTCAGCAATACTTAAATGTAGCATGAAGTCATTTAATCACTTTTTCAAGTAAATTTGTCAGGAAGGTATAAATCACAGCCCAGTGAGGGACGGGGAAGCCATATCCTGCTCTGAGTCCATTCAGGGAATGAATCAATCGATCATGCTCAGAATGAATTGAATAGCTTATGTGCCCTACACTATTAAAAATAACTTTAGTGGGTGAACCATGTCATTTTCTCATTGGTGTGCAATAGTCTTTTTTAAGTTTATGAATTATGTTTAATGTTAAAAAGTGAGGTGAGCAGACATCCTCATATACATGTGTGTATATGTTTATATATATGTGAGTGTATATTTGCATATATGCATGCTTACATATATAGATGTATAGAGATATATGGAATGAATTGATATAGATATATGGAATCAATAGTATAGATACAGAGAGAGAATGAATATATAGAGATATATGAATAAATTAATCACAGGCAACTATAAAAGGTGTTCAGGGCAAAAACAATTATTACCAGTGAACTGTATGATATAGTGCTTGGTGCATGACAACTAAGTAAGTGAGCCTGTCTCTCCCAAGGTGTGGATCTCTATAGTGCTAAATATATGGCCTCAGTTTTCCACGACTCTAAGGCTGAGTAGGAGATGTCCAGTTGAGCATCATGAGCTCTTCACTTTATGAAATGGAAGGGACTCGCAGACACCTGAGATACACAACCCAAGTCATCTCTTCAATAATGAGTCACTCAGTCTTCATTTTAGTTTTAAAGCGGTAGGATTGTTATGTGTTTAGAAAACTGTTCAAATGATAATAACACTGAGAACAGACCTACTTTTAACAGTTTGTGTTTCCTTTAAGAAGCATGACTGACTGTGTCTAACCTCCCAAATTCATTTAATTTCTCAAAACACAGAACAGAATCATTTTCTTAAAGATGAGCCAGAGCCGTTTATCCACTGTTCCTGAGTGCTGTGACCTCACCTGGGGACACTTAACATTCCACAGTTCAACAGCCCTGGCAAACGGATATTCCTAGGGACTAGTAAACTCTCACTTTCTTTCTTAGAATACTTTATATCTGAATACAGTGTGCGCCTCAGTTTTTACTTTCTTGTCTTACTAATAACTCACTTTTAAATAGAAACAGAGAAAAAGGACTTGAGTTGATCATAACAAAAAAGAAGAGAAAAAGACACCAAAAACGTCTCTTTTCTTATTTTTCCATTTTAAGTACTATGGGTTTTTTTCATTCTCATAATACCATTACAGAATTTGGCTTGTTGTCTAGATACTCAAAAATGGATGAGAATTTATGTTCTAAAGCATTATATACTCACACAACAATGAGAGTGGAAAATACTTTCTTACTGCTCTCTGACTCTAAACAATTTACCCCAAGCTACAAAAGCCAGTAAAATAAATTATGAGTAGCGAAAGAGAAGGTAGTAAATTTTCCATAATGTAATTATTATAATTAGATTACCTACCTATAGAAAAATGCAAGTTCAAATTCACAATGTTCCAGATGCTGGATTGATAAACGTCTAAAAATTAGTTTTTAATAAAAACTGGTAGTAATTTCATCCAAGGTATGCCAATGAACTGAATGTACATTATTGAAACATGGGAAAGTGTTCTCTTAGGAAAGACAGCCTCAGTTTTTATAAAAGGTATTTTACAAACATTTCTCTAAATGTTTTATAATTTGACTCATTATAGAGACCCTTCAATTCCCCCCAAATTATAGCCAAAACCCTAAAACTCACTTTGGTTGCCAATGTTGAAATTACTTTTCCTGCTCCAACCCCTTTCTGTCTGTCTAAGTGGCTCCCTTAGGCAAACATTTGAATGCATGCAGGGAGGTTTCCTTTGGATATGAGATTGTATTTGCCCAAAATAAAAACTTAATTTCTCCCCAGAGCCTTTCCTGGGAATCATCGTGTTTACATAATATGGGTAAGCTCACCTATCTCAATGAATTTTTCATCAATTGATTTGGTGGTGTCTCTTTCCCTAATCACACCATGATATTCTAACCCCTTACCTCCCTGAGGCTCATAAGTCACCATGTAGAAATTTGATCCATTAGAAATGTATCTAAACTCTGCTGGGTAACCACCAACCCTGGCTGAGCCAAGGTTCAGTAATAAAATGCATGTTTTGTTAGCTAGTACCATCTAGCCTTAAAGAACAGCATTTTCTCTCCTTCCCTCCCCTCTTCTCTTCTCTCTCTTTCAGTTTGCCACACCATAGAAAACTAGGAGAGAAATATTCCTGAGCCCACAAAGGGTTTCTAGATCCTTTGGATGCAAAGAAATTTGGCTCCACTAATAATGGTGATCATTATGTACTTAAGACATTTTTTATGACTCAAATTATTTTGTTTCTTGGCAGAAAACAGGGTTAAAAAAACAACCAGAGGATAAAATCATTACTATTGAAGAGGCATTAAAGAACATGAACAAACATGTTCAGCTGTTTTCCGATTTTTACTATCCCTACAAACACAACAAAAGCCTTATGTGGATCCCACAACATATAAATAAATAAGTATGTTTTGATTAACACTTTAAAGAAGAGCATGCTATTGGACTCTCCTTTAAAACAAAGGAAACAAGTATAAATCTTTTTGCATGTGTTCATCAGTAGGGCTGGAGAGAACATGTTGATTTGGTTTTAGGACTCCCAGATAAGCAAGGGCCTAAGAATCAAGACACATTCAGGCTCTCCACAGATTGGTTAAACATGCCCCGTGGGGTTTAGCACACCTGCAGTCATGTCTTGGCTTTGACACTGAACTGACTGTATGGTTTGGGCACACAAAGGGCACAAAGTACAAAAGCTGTGTAAACCTTGAGGACTAAAAGAGTTCCTAGTGACTAACTGGACCCAAATGTTTTTTAAAAATTTAAAAAACAAGCAGCCATTTCTGCACAGGCATCTCTAACACAACTGCACTTCAGAGAGAAGGCACAGCCAAAATGCCTGACAGCACTGTGTTCCTGCCAGCTGAGCCAGCTCTTATAAAGGAGTTCTTGGAGTCACATTTCAACCAATAGGACTGAGGCTTTCTTCATCCAATTGGAGCGATGCAACTCTGACCAATCAGAGCAGCTCTATTCTGACCAATCAGGGACCAGGGGTGGGGCCTTCTGTCTATATAAGCTGGCTCACCTGTGGCTTGGGAAACACACTTTCCACTGAGGATTGTCTTTCCCTGGGTAGAGCTGAAATGCCAAGACCAGAGTGAGAGTAACACCAGTGAGGAGTATGGAGGAGAAGAGGAGAGTAAACCACGTCAGATTAAAACTGCCTCTCTGAAGAGAGGACTGGCCTCTGGGATTGTCACAACCACGCTATTGTCATGGCCACACTGTAGTACCATCCACCTGTTCCACAGCAGTGCTGTTGTCACAGCCATGCTGTACAGCCTACTGTTGAGGTGTTGTCACTAAGTAAAGTTTCCTTCTTCACTGCATCCCAAATTGGGAATTCCTGTTGGCATTGAATTGGTGCCAAGGACCAGTGGTTGACCGCTGATAGCAGAATTCCTCAGAAAAATACTGTCTTTTATAAGCAAATCAATTTTGTTGCTGACTTTGGTTGTAAAAAGACAGCTCTCCACACACAGTTAGGAAAGTTGAAGGCTGAAGAAAATTAACTTTTATTGCACAAAAATAAATTTGGGTTTTCTACAGTAGCCCAAGAAGAAGTGAATTGGGGTCAGCAATATAGAGGAGGGGAGAGCGCTGCAGATACGAGAGGGTGGGGGAGAAGCCAGACCAGCCCGAGACCACGGGCAGGGCCTGGGACGTGAGGACAGAGACAGCCTTTAAGCAGTGCCCTGGGGAAAAGGGGTGGCTGATGGAATTTTAGAAGCAAGGATGTTTAATATTTACTGTTAATTTTTTTATGTTAGACTATGCTGTATAACTTTAAAAACTCTAAGGAAATAACTGTTTTTGCTTTAGCTCTGAACCTGCTATCTTTGCTTTGAAATTTTATACTTCTTTTCTTTTTATGGGTATTTTTCTTATTTAAATAGGAAATAACTCTTCTTAGATGTAGCTCCCCAGACCTGTCAAATGACTTACAAATCATCAGCTTCATACCTCTTACTGCTCTATGAGTGGTGTTTGAGGAAGTAGAAAGTGGCTTCTTTCCAATGACAAGAAGAAGCAAGGAGGCCACAGTTGGTAGTGGAAAAACCCAAGAAAAATAAAAACTTCAAGGAAAAAGGAACTTAGAGGAAAAGGTGAGTAGGAGAAATCGCCATCAGTTCTGTTGGGGACATTTGGAATTTCAAGCCATTTTTATTTAAATACCAAGAAGTCAAGTGTCCTCCACAGGCTGAGAGACTTAAGTCCAGACAGCTGGCCTCTGGGCTGCAACATAAAGTAACTGGCGTTGGGGTGTTGGGTGCAGCTAGCCAGCATTCAGTAAGTCAAAGAAAAGCTGCGGAGTGGGTACATGTAACAACTGTCTGCGGCTACTTTAGTAATGTTTACCTTAAACGTATACCAGGCACAACTTTTCTCCAGCCACCTACAGATGAAAGTATCGCCTAAAATAGCAGCAGAGTCATCTTTGATCCAATAGAAAGTAAGTGATCATTCAGGAACCACAAGCAAAATAATTTGCTTTTTTCAGACTCTATCCTGAAGGCAACATCTCTAAAACCCTTTAAGTTACTAGAGCAAATAATAAACCAGATCTGTAAGGTAATAAATAGACAATTTTCTCAGTTTATCTTCAAAATACACGTATACACGACATACATTTAGCTAAAGATATTGGTTTTTATAGCTGCATACCCTCTGTCTACAGAACTTTAACATGAAGGAAATAGGAGTTTCCTATGAAAAATAAATGGTAAATTCAATCCATAATGATTCAAAGCATAAATAGTGCAAAGTTATTTAAAGAGATGTATAACACATTTAAAAAATAAAATATTAGCCAAGAAGAAAAAAAAAAGGTTTCCAAGACAGAAGTTGTGAGTACTTACTGGAGCGCATGCAGGTGATATGCTGCATTAAGGTCTCAGCATTGAATCGTTGCATACAAGGTGCATTAGGCTTCCTTAGTTGGTATCTTGAAACATTCAAATCAAGAGCCTAATTCCACAACTACTCACTAAGCAAACTCCTGGGTAGAGTTTGACTTTGCATGGAGCTTCTCTATAAGGAGGTAAATTATTACTGTAGGTTAATAAATTGGCCATCCTGTTTACACATCAGGGTTTTCAATTTGTAGTGTGAGTCTCTCCCTGAGAGGAAAAACAACTTCCAGAGAGCTCAGAAACCAGGATGCCGCATCTAGAAATCTGAGGACCAATTTCTGGATCATTGCAAGTCACCTCAAGTAATAACTACCCTGAGAAGCATCTTGGGAAATATCCGGAGAACTAGCTCCAGGTGTGACCCTCACTGTTTAAAGGTCTACCTTGAGATTCAACAGGAAAGCAGCTCATTAATAGTCATTATTCTCTTAATCTATAATGACTCAAACTACTGCTATCAAATATTTGTTTCTAAAAAAAATTAGAAAGTAATAAATGAACTGCCACAAGTTATCAAAATTAGTGGAAACTGAGTAGCTAGATTAAAATACACTAAAAAAATGCCCTGAAAAACTTAATTCATCGCTTTTAATTTGAAAACTAATATTGCTTCATATTACTTCAGTAATATTTAATGACTTGTAATAATATAGTAAATTTAGGTTATTGGTTTCTTTAATGTATTATGCTCAAAGATCTAGTTGGCATCTTCGTGATGTTTTTCTATTACTTCCCAAGAAGAGAAAAACTTTATCTGAGAATAACATTATTCTTGGCTTTGACCTTGTGTGGACGATTGTAATGACACATGCAGCTGTCGAAATGTAAATGAGAAATAGGTTAACCACATATGGAAACTACACTTTGTACTCCAGCCTGCTGCTCCTTTCTTTTAGCTGGACAAGCTGTACTTAACCTTAGTGTAACATATAACACCATTAGGTATAAGCAATTTGGCTTCATTTCTTTTATTTTATATTAATTACTCTATTTTCATAGGGGCAGAATTTGAAGATTATGTCACCAAATAGCTAAACTAAAATGTTTCTTCAAAGATATTAAAAATATCCAAAACACACTGCATTTCTTTATCTGGAAAAGCTAAGGTTTCTCTGTATAAAATCTGTGTAAAGTGGTATAGAGTTTGTTCACAAGTACAGCCTGTGTCACGCACTGACTGAAAGAATCAAGACATCAGATCTTTAATCTTGGGTAACTTAATGATGATGTGTCTTGGTGTGTTTCTTCTTGGATCCAATTTCTTTGGGACTCTCTGAGTTTCCCAGACTTCCTGGAAGTCTATTTCCTTTGACACATTGAGGAAGTCACTAAGCTCTTATTATTTGAAATGTCAAAGGGACTTATCTAAGAAACAGAACATCAAAACTATGAATAGTGAGCCCTGGCTGGTGTAGCTCAGTGGACTGAGCACGGGCTGGGAACCAGGGGGTCCCAGTTCGATTCCCAGTCAGGGCGCATGCCTGGGTTGCGGGCCGGGTCCCCAGTGAGGGCCATGTGAGAGGCAACCATACATTGCTGTTTCTCTCCCTCGTTCTCTCCTTCCCTTCCCTTCTCTCTAAAAATAAATAAATAAATAATCTTTTAAAAAAAGAACTGTAGAAGTATGAGAAAAATTTAAAAAAAAACTATGAATAGTGAAATGACAACAAACTCACAACTATCAACAACTGAAACTAAAAAACAAAACCAAAAACTAAGCAGATAACTAGAACAGGAACAGAATCACAGAAATGGAGATCACATGGAGGGTTAGCAGTGGGGAGGGGTAGGGAGAGGATGGAGGAAAAGGTACAGGGAATAAGAAGCATAATTGGTAGGCATAAAATAGGCAGGGTGAGGGCGAGAATAGTATAGGAAATGGAGAAGCCAAAGAACTTATATCTACACCCTGTGGACATGACCTAAGCAGGGCGGGGGTCGGAGGGGGGGGATGATGGAAGGTAGAGGGATACAGGGAGGAGGGAGATAAAGAGGAGAAAAATTGGGACAACTATAATAACATAATCAATAAAATATAAATAAATAAATAAATAAATAAATAAATAAATAAATAAAAATTAAAATTTATTGTTTGTTGGATTCTGATAAGTGCTAAGGAGAAAAACAAAGCGGGGAAAACGTAACCATTTGGGAGTGAGGGTTTTTGACATCTTAAATAGAATAGCAAGGTGAACTTGACTGAGCCAGAGACCTTTGAGTAAAAACATGAAAAAAAGTTGGGAGTAAGCCATGCAAATTTGGGGAAGATCCCTCTAAGCAGAGAGAACACGTGCAAAGGCACGGAGGTGGAAGCATGCTTGCCAGTTTGAGGAATAACAGACAAGTCCCTGTGGCTGAAGCGGGGCAGAGAAGGGAGGAGTCAGAGGGGAGGTGCCAGAAGAGGGAACAGTCCATGGTAGGAGGAAGATCTGCAGGGCCCTATAGGTAACACAAAGCGCTTCGGCTTTCTGTGAAACGGGAGCCTTCAGAAAATTTTGAGCATGGGAGTGGATCTGAATTATCTCGTAAGAGGATTTCTCTAGCTCTTCGACCTCTACCATCCAGGATCCAATTACTTCCACTGCATTTAGGTTTTTTAATTTGGTGCCCCCAGTTTTCACTGTAACGTTGTCCAACAGAGAAGAGTAATATAGAGCTCTTACAAGATACCGGGGCTCCCCTCACAAGTTCATTTCTCACAGTCATGGTAAGAGGTGCCCTCCCAGGGTGGATGAATATGTCTTCAATGACAAACCCATTCTAACATTCTAACCTCCCTAAACATTTTAATTTCTTCCCCTGCATTAAATAAAAACAGGTCCAGCATTTTTAACTCACTCACTGTGGTCCACCTTTTGGTCCAAGTTACAGACGACCAACAAAACAAATTGTTTGAGCCCTTTCTAATTCCCTGAGCTGTAACATCAAATGTGGAATGTCTGCTTAGTGAGCCCATGAAAATAAATCCAGCCTGACCCAACCTTATGTCTCTTCTACCTTTATTCCATACCCTTGATAACCCTTCCCACACATGTTCCCCAAATTTCAGTCTGTGTAAATTAGAACACTCAAGTTTCTTTCGGAGTGTAGAGTACATCCTCATGTGTCACATTTTGCACCTCATCTTCAGGGGTCTGCAGGGACTCTTGTCTAGTTATGGGTGGTATAGAGCAAGAGCAGAGCAGACTTTATGGACACCTTTGTCATTCTAGTATAAAACCACTGTCAGCCATGACAGTTATGTCAAGTGCTATGTCAAGACTGAGCTAATGGGGTAGAACCAGAATACCATTAGAAGGGGCCCAGAGTGCCCAAAACCACAAGTCTGGACACCTGGATAAGAACTCCATCTGGACACTGACATGAATGGAACCGCCACCCATCTGTGGGCTATGAGAACTCAGAGCTCTGACCCACCCACAGCTCAAGCTTGGCTGTCCCATGGGTCGCACTCAAAGCCTAACGGGACTTCCACTCTGCTGGATGTGTGCCGCCACTGTGGCTGCTGGCCTTGAGACTGACACCTGCCTCTGTGTTGGTGGACACTGCTGGTGACCGGGGCTTTGGGGAAGCTGCTTGCTCTGCTCAGTCTATCACATAAGCTCCCCTCTCCATGTGTAACCTGTGTGTGACTCTCTTGGTTTGTTTGGGAGGTCTCCCCTCATAGACCTGGCATTGTGGAGACACAAATGTGTGACTCCTTTCAGGGACACCCTGTTGCTCAGAATATGGGTCTAGAAGCAAAGAGGGGTAGGAGTTGAGGGATGGTGGTCCTGAGAGAATCATTGTCTTGCAAGGCAATCATGTCTGGGGAGCCATTCACGTTTTCCCCAGACAAGACAGGATTAGTCCCCTCAGCCAGGGAGGGGAGGCCTTCCACAGGGGAAGAGGCAGCAGCTCCAAGTGGGAGTGAAGAGGCCTCTTCCACTGGCAAAGACTCATCAGATTTCAGGGGTTCAGGGTCCCCAGCCTCGTCACCCTGCAAGACTGGGAGTTCAACTTGCCTTGTAATTCAGTCAGCTGCAGGGTGAGATTCTGGGTTTGGTTCGACTCTCATCCCTGTGCTGCAGCAGATCAGGATCGCCTTCAGGGCACAGAGAGGAACTGTCAGGTCATCTACCCAGCACTGGAGCTGGGAGTTTGACTCCCTGAGCTTGTCCTTGGCTTTCATCACTTTGCCCTGAGTCCTTCGGAGCAACCAGCCAATCTCATTAGATTCATTAGTTTGGCAAAAATAATCAGAAGTATCATAAACTCAGTCACTCAGATCCTTGCTTCTTATCAGTGCCTGGTAACCAGTTTCGAATGATAATATCTCTATTGCCACATTCTACCTTGGACTATCAGTGTCTCATTTGCTACTGGAAATCCAGTCATTAGCACCTTCAAATCTAATCAGGTTAGACAGCCAATTCCAAAAGCCCCAGAACAGAATGTTAAGGATGAGTCTTCTGAGAACCACTCTCACCAAAAACTCAGGGTTCTTCACAGAAACAGAACTAATGAGATATATATTATAGTATATATAGTATATGAATATATCATATGTATTCTCTGTATATGTATATATAGAGATAATATACATACACACACTATATATACATACACATACATACATACATATATATATATATATGGAGAGAGATTTATTATAAGGAATTGGCTCCCACAGCTATGGAATCTGCCACAAGTCCTAGGACCTACAGGGTGAGTCCTCACACATCTACTACATACATACTCAAAACTAATTCATAATCTGAATATTAATGATTACATCCAATTTAAAGCCAATACCCACTCTCATGGACATATGGTATTAATCTCTCTCTCAGTGTGGCACTGATACATGGTAAAATAGTATTGAAAAAATATTTACTATGCTTTTTCTCCAAATATGTTATTACTAACTCTGAAAATGATTTTATAAACTTTTTAGCTAGAATGTATCGTTATATGTTTTTAATATAAGAACTAAATATTTCAACCTGTCTTTAGCTTATTCTCCATTTTTTAATGTTTTACCTTTAAGAGGAATTAATTTTAGGCATTAATTTTTGAATGTTTTCTTTTAATGGAAATAATGAATTTGTCAGAGACTTCACTATGCAATTCTGAAAATTACATAAAATATTCTGTGGCTTCCTTGTACTATTTGAGAAAGTTCTGTTTTAAAGATACTTGATTGATTATGCTATTACAGTTGTCCCAGTGTTTCCCCCTTTGCCCACCTCTGCCCAGTACCCCCCTCCCTCCAGCAATGCCCCACCCCTCCTTAGTTCACATCCATGGGTCGCACATATAAGTGCTTTGGTTTCTCCATTTGCTATACTGTTCTTGACATCCTCCTGTCTATTTTGTACCTACCAATTGGGCTTCTTAATCCCTGTACCTTTTCCCCCATTCTTCCTCTCCCTCTCCCAGCTGCTAACCCTCTAAATGATCTCCATGTCTGTGAATCTGTCCTGTTCTGGTTGTTTGCTTAGTTGTTTGTTTTGTTGTTTTGTGGGGGTTTTTTTTAGATTCAGTTGTTGATAGTTGCGAATTTATTGCCATTTTAATGTTCATAGTTTTTATCTTCTTCTTTTTCTTAGATAAGTCCCTTTAACATTTCATGTAATAAAGCCTTGGTGATGATGAACTCCTCTAGCTTTGCCTTATCTGGGAAGCACTTTATCTGCCCTTCCATTCTAAATGATAGCTTTGCTGGATAGAGTAATCTAGATTGCAGGTCCTTCCTTTTCATCACTTTGAATAGTTCTTGCCAGCCCCTTCTTGCCTGTAAAGTTTCTTTTGAGAAATCAGCTGATAGTCTTATGGGAACTCCTTTGTAGGTAACTCTCTGCTTTTCTCTTGCTGCTTTTAAGATTCTCTCTTTATCTTTAACCTTTGGCATTTTAATTATGATGTATCTTGTTATGGTCCTCTTTGGGTCCAACTTGTTTGGGACTCCATGCTTCCTGGACTTGTATGTCTGTTTTCTTCACCAAATTAGGGAAGTTTTCTTTCATTATTTTTTCAAATAAGTTTTCAGTCTCTTGCTCTTCCTCTTCTCCTTCTGGCATCCCTGTGATTCAGACACTGGTATGTTTGAGGATGTCCCAGAGGCTCCTTATACTATCCTCATTTATTTTATTCTTTTTTCTTCTTGCTGTTCTGGTTGTATGCTTATTTCTTCCTTATGTTCCAAATTGTTGATTTGAATCCTACCTTCATCCCCTCTACTGTTGGTTCTCTGTAGATTTTTCTTTATTTCACTTAATGTAACCTTTATTTCTTCCTTTATGTTTTTGCCATGCTCAATGAGTTCTTTGAGCATCCTGATCACCAGTATTTTTAACTCTGCATCTGATAGGATGGTTATCTCTATTTTGTTTAGTGCTTTTTCTGGAGTTTTGTTCTGTTTTTGTTTTTGTTTTTCAGTTAGACTGTATTTCTTTGTCTTCTCAATTTGCAGCCTCCTTGTGTGTGTTTGTTTGTATGTATTAGGTAGAGCTGCTTGGACTTCCTGTCTTTGTGGCATGGCCTATTATAGAAAAGGCACCTGTAAGTTGTGTGGGGCAGAGACTTAGGTAATCACCAGGGTGGGGCAACCCACTTCACTGCTTTCTGGCTCTGTGTCAGGGGAGTGCTCAGAGAGAAGACAGTGCCACTGCCTGACTTCTGGAGGTTTGCCCGGCACTTGCCGTGTGCACCTGGTGCCCCTCCAGCTGTTGTCCTGGTCTGAACCCAGAGCGGGTGGTTCTGCATATGTTTTAAGTCCATGTGGACCCTTTAAGTGGAGTCTCCTAAAAATCCAGCAGTTTCTCCCACCATCCCAGCCCCCACTGGTTTTTATAGCCAGAAACTATGGGGATTTATCTTCCTGGTACTAGAACCCTAGGCTCTGTGGTCTGGCCTGGGATCGTAGGCTTCTAAGGTATCCCTCCCAATTTTTATCCACCACACATGAATGTGGGACTGTCCATTCTGCCGCTGCTGCCTCTCCGTTCCACACCACCTCTCCACACCTCTCCACCTGTCTCCATGTCTCTGCCCCTCCAACCCATCTGGCTGAGTGTGTCTTCTTTAAATCCTTGGTTGTCAGACTTCCATACAGATTTATTTTCTGATAGTTCTGAGTGTTATCTGTTTCAAGGTCTAGTTGTAATTCTTTCTGTGGTTGCATGAGGAGGCAAGGAAGCAACACATACTTATCTACGCCTCCATCTTGACCAGAAGTCTGTTTGAGAAAGTTTCATAACAAACAACTTGCTAGGGACTAGGGTCAAATGACTCACTGATCTAATAAAGTCTGATTCTCAAATATTCATGAACATGTCACCTATTCTAACTTTTGCTTTTTGAATCTTCTAATTAAAATCATCATACTCTTAATTTCATTTGTCCCAGCAGCAAAAGAATCACATTCAGTAATAAAAAATTGGGAGTCTTAGGCATTCTAAATGATTATAAAACTATTTTAAATCACCACATTTATATTATTATATTATTATTTTACCATTAACTTAATGCTTCAGTAAAATATATTTGAATTATTGGTCAATTTCATGATCACGACAATAAAAATATTATTGTTAATTTAAAAATAATACACAAATAATACAAATATATTATTTAACCAAATTGGCTAATGTGGAGCTACTACCATATAAAATTTTAAAAATATAATGATTTTTCAGAACATAAAGGCACTTCTGTGAAAATACATTATTATTGATATATTTCACATTCACATGAGCAAACATTTCATTTTCTTGTCCTAAATCACCTGAACTCCTATGAACCACCTGTAGACCATCCGATACCAGTTATGTCCCATGGACTACGCTTTAAGAAACACTGCCCTAGGCGTTCATTGCAGACCCTCAGGGAATGCACCAAAGGCAAGAGGAAGGAGTGGCTGGCAGAACCAACAAAAATCTCATTTCAACAAGAGATTCAGCTTTCATCTAAGTTACACATTGGGTTTCTAAGGGAAAAAATATTACTTGAGAAGTGTTTCTACCTAGATAAATGGTTAAATTTAAAAAGCATAATCAGTAAATTTTCCCAGAAAAGGAAATGTGAAGCAATTAAAGATCAGTTATTTGAATGATATCATACTCTTTGCTAGTGACACAGCGAGAATAAGAATTTAAGTTCTCCTAACTCATGACTGGTCTTTTCACTATATCATGTTCTCTTCTTTAGATAAGAAGAAGGAAAAAAGGTAGGATCTTTTCAGAAAAAAAAGCTATTAAAACTGTAGAAAGAAGGTTTAAAAGGATATGCCTAAGGCAAAAAATATGTGGCATATCTAATAAAACTTCTGACATGAGCAACAGAAAGGGAAGAGAAATGTATGGAATAGTTGTCATGCTACTTCATGCTCTGAGAAAAAGAGAGTCAAGAAAGTTACTCATGTTATTCTGTTTCAGGAGTTAAAATGAAGTCTATTTAAGGATTGCCAAATGGACTGGCAGATTTTGGTACAGGCGTACCTCAGAGATGCTGCAGGTTTGGTTCTAAACCACCACAATGTAGCAAATACTGCAATAAAGCAAGTCACAAATTTTTGGGTTTCCCAGTACATATAAAAGTTATGTTTATACTATACTGCAGTCTACTGAGTGTGCAATAGCATTATGTCTAAAAATGCACATACACTAACTAAAGATATTTTATTGTTAAAAAATGCTAACCACCATCTGAGCCTTCAGTGAGTTGGTATCTCTTTGATGGTAGAGGGACTTACCTTCAATTGGTAAGAACCACAATTTCTGTGAAGTGCAATAAAATAAAGGACAATAAAACTGGGTTTGCCTGTACAGCCAATTGATTATTTAATACATGTAATGGATCCACTATTTCTTCCCCCTGTTTTTCTGTTCTGATGTTATTTCTGTGGGAGACTTTGAATTTACTGTCAGAGTTCCATTCTCTGAACATACCATTTCCCAGCCAGAAATGCACTAAAAAACAAGCATCAACTGCTGACCTTTTAAATTCATCACTCTTTGTAATTCCAATCACAGAAAAATACTTAGGAAAATGTGGCTCTTTCATCTCTGTGTGGTAGTGGATACATAGCTCTTCCTACAGAAGCTGGCAACCCCCAGTTCCTTTTCTCACTTGTGAGAAATGCTTTGAAAAAGCCATTTCCAGCCAAAGTTCTCAGCCTTCTATTTCCTTCTTGACTTAAATGAGGAAATGATTTGTAGAAAGGGAAAAAAACACAATAAAAGGGTTCATTTATTGTCTACTTAGCTGGTCTGAATTATCTCCTAATCCACATCTTTGCTGATTTTGGGAACTCCTCAAGTCCATTCTCCGCACTTGACAGAGGCAGTTATTTTACACATTTTTCTTCTCATAACCATCCTGGGAGTTGGTAAAACATGTATGCTAAACGTTCTTCAACACATACCACTTGCTTAGGCTAAAAATTACTATATATAAAGGAGCCAAGGAACAGATAAAAATCAAAATTACATGCATGGTATATGTGTTTAAAAACATACATTCAAGTCTGCAGTGGTTCGCATAACTTATTCTTACAACAAATTACCTTTGCAAAGCTAGTTATTTGAGCTAACGCCGAAGGAACTTTGCAGTCTTCCCCAAGTAACCTCAGACCGGGCGGAGCTGGCACTTATGGAGCACTTGCCGCATGCCAGTTGCTGTGCTGGGCATTTCCTGTGTACTGTCTCATTAAATCCTCGCCTCAGCCTGTAAAGTGGACACACTTTTATAAATGACAAATGTGGGACTGAAATATGTTAAATAAATCTGCTGAGGTCACATAGCTAGCCATTAAAATAGAGCCTGGATTCAACTTTAAGTCTAACTAGAGAGCCCATAACTGTAACTTCATGCTCCTTGTAATGGGTAAGGAAGCTGCTACAAGTATATTACTCATTAAACTGCCATTTCTTCTTTACAAAGACTCATGGATAAAACCATGGTCTCAGTACCAAGAGTGATTGAGCTTCTCCGGAGTAAAAGATTATTTTTATCCTTATATTACCTATTAGAAATTGTACAGCCAAATTCATAGCCCCCTTGAAACAATGAAAATAATCTTAAAGCATTTACCCAGTACCATCCTTACATCCTCATTCTGTTCCTGTTCTCATTTTCCTTTGAGCCCATTTTCTTTATTTCTGTATTTTATTTAGATCTTGTATTTTCTTTATTCGTATTTTATTTAGATCTTGTTTTATTGTTTGTGGCCATAATAACCATTTTAAAGGTTTTCTGGGACAGAAAGGAGATAAATGTATAAATACATCCACAAAAGTTGAGGGATTAGAGTCTAGAAATATCAAAGATACTACTACAGAAAAGACATCACCCATTGACAAAAAATTATTTCAGATAACAGTGGATAATTCACAAATGTCAAAAGGAGAATTTTTGTGAAAGACTAACGTGTTGCTGGAGGAATTCTTTTTTAGGTGGTAGAACTTCAATTTTTTTCAAAAAAGCTTTGACCTCAACAACAAATTGAAAATGTCAACTTCAGCTTTCTGCCGGGAGTTGTCTAGAAAGCATACAAATGGAGGACAGCAGTGAGGATGAGGGAAAGCTAAGGAGATCATTTTACCACTGATAATTTGCGTGTTTCCTTCAGTGAGGAAAACAGATGAACTATTTTTTTCTTTAAAACTTCATAGTACAGTATACTTCTTAGCATATCATGTAAGTGAATACTTGCATTACACTTCTTTTTAAAAAATAAAATACAATTGCAAAAAAACCAGAACAAAGACACCCTACTCTTCCTACTTCCTTGGCAGTCAGTCCACAACAAACCAAAGCAAGGCCATTTGCCCCGTATAAAATGACTCAAGTTCCAACCAATCCAACAATGACAGCCTTTGCAATCATTTGATCTTTGGCAATCACCACTAATAATAAAGTTACAAGAATTACTGTCATTGTCAATATTGTTCATATTACACTAAAGAAGACCACACAAATTACCAACAATTAAACACTTTTTATTTTAATATATTCTATAGTACTACTATTAAAATCATGAAAGGAAAGTGTATCTATATGGACCAGTACAGAAATAAGCTCCAAATATACATCCCTATGATACTTTTTAATAAAGGTGTAAATTTAAAATCTTAATATCCTCTCTGTAAATTTAATTTATTAAAAAATTGCATTTTAACATATTGTTGGACAATATATTGTGTTGACCAGATTATATCCCCACAAAATAACTCACTCCATTAATGGTAAAGAATGTGTAAGTCTTTATGTTTGAAAAATTAGAAATTTTCTGAGGTAGAATTATAATATATGCATAGAAAAAAATCATGATTGAATCCACTTAAAAGAATAATAAATGTTCAGAGATGAGATATCGGCCTTTAGTCCAGTATAGTACTTGCCTTAGGTGGCTTACACCTAGATTCTAAACCTTATTTCTGTACAATTAAATTGTTCAACTGAGAATATTTTCAGTAAATGTAAAAATAAAGAATATGTGTCTGGCCTTGGCTGGTGTAGTTCAGTAGATTGAGCACTGGCCTGTGAACCAAAGTGTCACTGTTTCAATTCCTAGTTGGAGCGCATACCTGGGTTGCAGGCCAGGTCCTCAGGAGGGGCCGCGTGAGAGGCAACCACACACTGATGTGTTTCTCCTTCTCTTTCTCCCTCCTTTCCCCTCTGTCTAAATATAAATTAAATAAAATCAAAAAAAGAAAAAAAGAATATGTGTCTAAGGATTCTCTGACCATTTAATCATCCAACTTCTCCCAAATCATTGGACTGAAAGTCAGTGGCTTGCCTGAGACCCTCCCATCATCCACGTTTTCTACCAAGACTAATTGATCCCAAGATTCCTGTAAAAAGGTACAAGCATACACAGTGCAAACTAAATTGATCCACTGGAAGACATTCTGAACATCCATCCTGAAATTCAGCCTACTAAAACAAATACATAAAACCCAACAAAACCCACCTGGTCTTTCTTTTCTAAACTCATCTTTCTTGCATAAAGATCAATTTATTTTGTTATTATCATCATCATTACTAACATCATGATCACCACCATCATCATCATCGTTTTACCGAGGCTCTTCAATCAGGAACTTCCCTGAAAAGAAGTCAAGCCTGAACAATATGTCTGGCATGGAACTATAGAGAGATCACTTCACTGACCATCAAAACAAACACCACCTGTGGACTACCACACGGCAGTTTAATTAAGCACAGCATCACACACAGAGCAATTTCTGATGAGAAATGAACATCCCACTTGAAACTGCTAGGGGCATTAGACAAGCAAAATGTAATTATCTGAACTGAAATCCAGCTGACATCTCTGACAACGAATACCAGGGGATCTTTAAGGATCAGATGCTCCATTTGAGGTCAGTGTCTCTGGCTTCAGCATCCTCCCCTCCCCACAGTGGACAGAATCCCTTCCACTGAGTCACAGCACCAGTTAATCGGGCTGCCAACTCCTGCTAGCACAGAAGAGGCCAAGTTTACACTAACAGAGTAACTGAGACAAGCTTCCAAATATTTTAAGCTAAATGATTTTGATTCTTTTCAAATTAAAAGGATTGTAATGATAGAAGCTAGGAGTCTGCTTGCCCTGGTTCCTATTCCATACAAAACCAGTTTCCTTGCTTTTTAAAGAAATAGGATATTTCAGATTGGTCTTTCTATGGTATCAATGAAGACACTCATTTAAATTGTACCTTTTGTAAGTTAGTCTTTTAAGAAAGAACTCTTGGGCCTTTTAGCCATAGACTCCATCTTTTACAAGCAAAAAAAAAAGTGAACAGATTTAAACAAAGATAAGATCTGAGCTGTGCCAATGCTTGATGTCAGGATTTTCAGCACCTCAAGTGAGATTAGTGACCACAGTGACTAAGATGGGCCCTTTGCGAAGGAAGGAAGGAAGGAAGGAAGGAAGGAAGGAAGGAAGGAAGGACGGACAGAAAGGAGGACAGAAGGGAAGGAGGAAAGGAATGAAGGAAGCAAAAAAGAAACTGGAACTTCTCAAGAATATTAAGAATTAGAGGTACAAAGAGCTCTTAGTTCAATTATCTTTTCCCGGTGAAGGCATATTTCTTACAGTATAAATATCACCTGTTCTCCATTTTAATTTTCAATATTTCAACTCACATTGGCTAAAATAACTTCCCCTGGGAGTGTCTTTTATAATCAGTCTTGGATGTTAGAGAGTTTTCTTTGGTACTTAGTTCAAATTTTCCTCTATTTAGGTTCATGCTATTAGTTTTAATTATATCCCACTGGGTTTCTCTAAACAATTTTCTGTACCCGATTTGTCATAGAAAAGACGGTGTTTACTTGCACACAAATCTATTGTTCCTTTCATCACTCTCTTTACTTTGAACCCTCTCCCCGCAGTCCCTTTAAAGACCGTAACCATTGGTTCTGTTTTGTGCCTGTTACCCCAGCATAATTAATTAACTGGTTCGAATGATAAATGCAGTTACCTTAATTTTAAAATACTGATTGGGCTGGTATCTGCCCTTGAAGGAAAAAATTACAATAGCAGTGCGCTTGAGGAGAACACTCACACAATCATGCAGAAAAGCTATGAAACGGAGCACAGCGGTCACTCCTTTTATGTTCTTCTTCATCGCATTCATCACAATGCTAATGTATTTAGTATTAACTATGTAAACATTTGCTTAACATCTGATTCCAACTCTAGACTGAAGCTTTGTGACATCGGGACTTCTTCCTACTATCCTCAATTTAGGTGATGAACAAACACTTTTTTGCATATAAATAAGTGAAGTTGGACCTCAGAAACTCACAGAGGCTAGTGAAGCCTTCTATGTCTTCCTGTTGTCCGTACCACCCAGTCCTCTCAAACAACCCCATCTTTCGGTTTGGTTTTATACAATTGTTTGTCCTGTGATTCGTGTTTGTGAGAATGTAGTTAATTATCAATACACTTAATTTCTACCCTCCTGAGTTCCTAAAATTAAAGGAATTTGTGGTTTTGGATTACTATTTGTCAACTATTCAAAAGCAAGAACACATCTAGAAAACCTAGATTCTACCAGCAAAATTAACCTTCTTTAAAATCCCATAATCTACCCGTTCACAGCACAGAACCCTAAACTTTATTCTTCTTCAACTTCCAAAAGACACTGTCCTGCACGTATCTGTCTCCAGTGGCTCTTTTATCTGTGCCCTTTCATGACCCTCTCCTGACTCCATCCCAACCTGAGAAGTGTATTTGCTTAATTATGCTTTCTTAAGTACTGCGCTGTTTCTCTCTTTCATTGCCAGGCTCTTTGAATAAATGGCCCAATTTTTACCTGGAAATTTCCGCTGACATATGCTGCCATCGGCTCACCCCAAGCACATCCAACACTGATGCTCATTATCTCCTGACTGTCCTCGAGCTTTCTCCTCTGCCAGTGGTACCACCACCGAGTTCTCCCAAGCAATAGGACTCGAGACTTAAGGATGGTCTTTGGGCCAGCCCTCTCCTTCATCCTCTAGGTCCAATGTAACATGCCTCACTCTCCTTTTCTGAATAGCTTCAGATCCATTACTTCCTCTTCATTCCCAACAATGACATTCCAGTACCGACTTTTAACTTCTGACATCTAGAAACTCCCGTCCAGGAGTTCCCTGGAGAAGCCTCATGGGTTTTAGTCCACCTCACTCATTTAGTGTTACCTTCATCTTGTACAAAGCCTCATTCCCGATTTCTGTTCCTATCCTTCTTTTTCTTTCTCAGCTGCCCTAGGCTGCCTCTTTGAACTCATTTCCTGCATACTCCCAGCACCTTGCTCCACTACAGCCACACTGGCAAAACCCTCCCTCAGGAAGAGGATGGTTCTTCCTCTTCCCTCTGCCCAGAGCGCACTGTTCCATAATCTTCACAGTGCTTGTGCCTACAATTTTCAGGGTCCTCCCCACCATATTGAATAGGCCTCTGCCTCCTCCTCTGTCACTTCCACCCCCTGGCATTGCACTTACTGCCTGACTGTGATATATTTATCCATTTACTCTTTCAGCCTCCCTCTCACTAGAATGTAAACTTTGAAAAAGGATTTCCTTTCTTTTTTTATTCTTTCTTTTCTGAATTATCTCCAGAAATTACAAACAAATTGAAGCTCAATCAATATTTGTTGAATGAATCCCTAAACAATGTATCACTTTTGTACCTTATATATAAAAATGAAGTTTAATATTCCATGTTCTCCCATATTCTTGGGTCGCCAGTTCCTTTCCTTCACTGTAGCATAAATGTGAGTACCTGCTGAGTGTTTTTACAAAGTCCAGAAAATTAATGTATGAGAAGAGGGAGAAGTTACTTAGTGTCTTTCATTTTGTTTTCCTTTCTTACACCAAATTCTTACTCCAGGCTTCCTTTCAATAACCTCTGGCTATCCCATAAGCCACACCCCTCACTCATTCTCACCCTCTCAAATCTACTTAATTGGAAAAGGTGCACTAGCCTCTCAGATTTCCCTTTCATGAATGAAGGGACATTTAATAGAGCCCCCCTAAAAAGCAAACGAATCTGCTACCATCCCTTTATATTGTTAATGTCTGACATTTTTCCTTCCTGATAGAATAAGTGATTAAATACTGGTAACTCATAACAGTGACTAACATCAATTATTTACTAATTTCCCACCATACTTTCAGTCCTCACAACAATTCAATGACAGAGGTTCTATTATTAAAATTTCCATTAACAGATGAAGAAAATTAGGCTTAAAAATTTAACTAGCTTAATGTCATGAAACAAGTTTGTGAGTCAGGAATCCAAGCCAAGTCTGTCTGACTTCAAAGTCCACCACCTTATACCATGTTCACCATAAAATATATTAAATCTCTTTTGGAACCAGGTGGGAGAGTGCGTGAACGAATAAACAAATGATTAATTGCAGCTGTTTTCCATCTGATTAATGGCATTTAATAACCTATGTTCAAGTGAAATCAATGGAATGGCTGCTTTCACCCAAAGGAGAGCACCCTAGGAATAGCACCCAGTAAGCAGACAGACCCCGAGGGGCCTTAGCCAAAGCCTTAGCAGAGGATATTTCTGAACTATGTTTGGGGAGACCTAACTCCATAACCTCTAAGTTCCCTTCAAGATCAAGTGATGCATTCTATGATTCCAAGAGAGTCCTATAAAATGGAAAATTTAGAATTATGAATGACTGGCTGTAATCTATTTAAAAGGAAGTAAAATTAATCTAACGTGGTCTTTCTTTTATGCTCTTCTGAAAAACAAAGAATCATTTTCAGATCAACCCAGGAGATGACAATCAGAATATCAACATTTTGAACTCTATCAGCTTTAATTCATGTTTTCCTTGAAGTTGGCACTTTTGTAGCACTGGATTTCCTCTAGAGTCAGAGAAAATAACAATGGTAAATAACGAGCACTTCGTGTTCCTGGAACAAACGACCCGGCGCTGCAAACGCCGGCTTCAGCATGCGCTGAGAAAGCAACCAGATGTTAGCCAGCTGAAACAATATATCCCACTGCATCTAAATAAAAAATGTATCTTCAGTTAAAAATTGGAAATCAAAATGGAGTTCAGGATTCCCAGTGAGAGTCAGAAAACTGAGTACTAATTTGCTGGTGGTATCCACCTCCTTCCTAGAACACTGAGGATGGAAATGTAAAGAAAATGCTAGATAACCATGGCTCACTTTCTCATCTCTATGCAGCAAGCTAATAATATATACAGTAAAGATGCCTCGTATTTATTTGGCTAATTATTTGTGATTTTCCCACACCAAATCCTTCCTTGGAAGGCTGAGATCATGCCCTCCTGCACCTCCCGGTGCTGGAGGGAGGAGGGGAGATGACCGAGGGTGGAGTGGCGCACATCTCTGGGAGAGCTGTGGACCGGGAGAGGGGTCCTCCACCTACTCCCCCCTCAACTCCCTGAGAGGGAAAATTCATAAAACTGTCAGGCAAACAGAACAGAGTGCTGAGGAGCCTTGAAACCTGAGAAATAAGCATTGGTTCTCAGAATCACCGACAAAAAATAGGCCAAATCTCATAGAAATTAGTTGGAGGGGAAAACGGAATTTGCATTCTAAATTGAGGCAGAAAGCACAGATACCTCAGTTTCTCACTTGCTGCCATCAGATGAACCAGGGTGGATGGACTAGAGCGTGTGTTCCCAAGTGGGGCCCATGGATCCGAGCACCGGAATTGCGGGGGAGGGATTGAGAAAAAGAATAAAACTAAATGCCAGTTTCTGAGCCTCACCTCAGACCCAGCAAATAAATATTCTTGAAGGTGAGACTCAGCCTGCATTGTGTAATGCTACACCGACAATTCTTATTACACTATAGTTTGAAAATCTTTGGGACTTCAATATTTTAAGGTAATTAATATGTTTTTACAAAAAACTAGAGCACGAGGTCATGATTAGTTTTGAGTACAATACAAGAATAAAAAAACAGCTTAGCTTTAAGAAAATAGAAAGCAATTTCAACAAAAATAAACAATTAAAAAACCACAACTTTTTGGGGAATAAAGAAGAGAGCTAGAACCAAGTTTCTTTTTTTCTTATTTCCCTATCTTTGTTCTTTGAACAAAAAGGAGAGGCATTACAGTAAAAGAAGTCAACTATTTGTTTACAGATCATTACTGTGGCTTTAAAAGGCTTTTTTTTTTAGTTTACCATCCTTCTTCTACAACCAAGGTCACTCTCCTTATCTGTCCTTTTTGTCTTTGTATGTTAGGAATATATGTAAAATTGACAATAATCCAGGGCCTATTTTAAGCGCACACACACACAAAAATGTAAAATAGGGAATGTTTTCCTAAACAAGTAATTGAGAGGTTGCATTCGTTTCCTGTGGCCGCCATAACAAATTGCCACAAAATTGGTGGCTTAAGACAACCAAGATCTATTCTCTTACTGTTCTGGAGGCCAGAAGTTCAAAATCAAGGTGTTGACAGGGCAGTGCCCTCTGCAAAGGCTCTGGAGAAGAGTCCATGCTTCTCTCCCAGCTTCAGGTAGTTGTCAACAGTTCTTAGTGTTCTTAGCTTGAGGGTACATCAGTCCAATCTCACATGCCCTTCTCCCCACATGCCTCTGTCTTCACAGAGCGTTCTTACCTGTGTCTGGGTCCAAGTTTTCTGCTTACAAGACACTAGTCATTAGATTAGGGTCCACCCGAATCTAGTGTGACCTCTTCTTAACTGGATCACGTCTACAAAGATCGTATTTCCAAATAAGGTCACTTTCACAGGTTCGGAGGGTTAGGACGTGGGCATATTCTTTTGGGAGCCACCATTTAACACACTACAGAGGTGATGGAATTTAAAAGCAGAGATTTGCTCCTGTCTGAAATGATTTGAATGTAGTCTTGCCTGAAGTGTAGTAGATTAAATTACTCTACAAAGCCATTCTAATAAATTTACCTCTATAATTTTAAACTTTTTTTCATCCTCACCCAAGGGCATACTTACTGATTTTACAAAGAAGGGAAGGGATGGAGAGAGGGACAGAAACATCAATGTGAAAGCGAAACATCGATCAGTGGCCTCTCTCATGCATCCTAGCTGAGAACTAAACCTGAAACCTAGGCATGTGCCCTGACCAGGAATCAATTCTATGAGCCTTCAGTCTATGGGACAATGCTCCAACCAACCCAGTCACACCATTCAGGGCAACTTTATAATTTTATAACTGAGTCAGAGTTTGGGTTTCCAGGACCTCAGCTTAAGAGGAGAAAGAAAAATTGTAAGCAAACCTACAATGAGTAAGTAAATACAAGATATTCTATTTTCAATAGGTGTAAATGAACAAAAATGTTTTATTCTTAAGAACAACAATATATTTTAATACTAAACTTTTGAACAATAAAAATATTCAGAAATGTATGAAATTGTATAAATCTCAAAGATGAACCATTCATAGCCTGAACTGACATTAATTTAGCATCAATCTTCTCAAATCAAGTGATTTATTATACAGGTCAGACCTGCACAGTTAGAAATTTAAAAGACATAGTAGGTGCTAAAATCAAGTCTGGGAGTGGATATTTCATCCTTTCTATATCTGTACCAAGTCCCCTCCCTTCCCCCTAACACGAAGTTTGAAAAACCTCCGCACGTTCTGAAAGACCTGTTCTAGTGAAGCCCTTGATTTAACCAAACTGGAAATGATTTCATCACTTTTTCTTTCTTATAAAAGCATAGATCCTTTAAGTTTATAGGTTTCAGATATCTGAATTATATATGATATAAGCTACACAACGTATCTTATACCCATGTTGATACGGGTACAAATTATGTGAAAGGCTTTGGGATATTTCTTGTGGGTTGTTATAGGCTAATTCCAGTCCACATTCTCAAGAAGGAAACAATTCCATAGCATGATATTTACATAAAAGCTTCTAACATGTCACATCTCTAATAAATATCTTCAACAACATCAACAACAAAACCATACTCCAATCAGTTAGTAGTTTAGAAAGTATAGAGATAGGAAAAATGTAAAAGTAATGAGGACAAGTTCAGGAATTTCTTCAGCCTTCATAAAAAGTCAGTATTTACTAAGGTTACATATAGGACATCCTGCATTTTAAATACTGCTGTCTAAAACACAGGGGTTACTGGATTCCAGGTATGACCTAAATTCTCTTTCCTTCTTGACATTTCCGATTTAGTAGAGAAGGTGTGTATAACCTAGATACTTGTTCTAAGGGTTGACCAATGACTTTTATGGGCAGGAACTGTTTTTTTACTCTTTTTAAGCTCTTTAAGTAACTATCCTCAGCAGTAAGGTCAAGACAAATTGATGTGTCACAGTTATATCATTAGGAATGCCACAAACCTTTTATTTCTAACAGTAGTTCAAACCTAGAGGTTGAAGAAATAATCTGTGTTTTCTGCCTGCCTCTATCCCTCCTCACTCCT
Source organism: Micronycteris hirsuta (assembly GCA_004026765.1). NCBI lineage: Eukaryota > Metazoa > Chordata > Mammalia > Chiroptera > Phyllostomidae > Micronycteris > Micronycteris hirsuta. The sequence goes on along the minus strand of PVJI01007742.1, from coordinate 15,200 downwards.
CACTAGGACAAAATCCTTCCTATAAACTACCTCCTGCTTTTCTGGGGTCTGCTGTTCATAAAAGGCTTTTTCCTCCCCTGCACAAAGGTGGGCACATGACTACAGCTGTGGAGAATACTCCAAATGCCTAGACATATTAATCAGTCCTGGAATGGACAACTGGCCAAACGAGGTCAGCAGGAGTCATTTGCAAGATTGAAATAAATGGTAGCGGGGAAAGAAAGATTTCTTTTTCTTCTAGAATCATTGTCACTAAGTACTTTTATAAGCCAGGGGGTACCAGAGCCATTTTTTTGCCACCAAGGGGAAGAATCTGTTTGAAAGTAGGTCAACACAGGTAAAACAGAGATGCGAGGTGGAGGAAAAGAGAGTGTCCAGTTTCACCTCGTACTTTTCTATTACAAGGGGGCAATCAAGTCCAATTTAAGGTTGGATTTCTTTCAACTGCAACTGCAAAAGTCCCGTTAACACAGGGGATGATATACTACCATATATTCAGGTGTATTACTATAGCACTCCTACTTTCTAGATGAATTTCCTTAAGGGGGGAGAAGGTAGATCTCCAAATAGCCTGAAATCAGTCACAGTGCTATGGCTACATTCATTGAGTGTGTCAGACATGTCACCATCACACATCTCTTAATTCACACACACACACACACACACGCGCGCGCGCGCGCGCGCGCGCGCGCACATCTCAGAGTATTGCCCTAGTCCACCTTAACAGGGAGTATGACATAGAGTTGTTTATCTAATAGGCATCACTGATCGACCAACAACATAATCCTTGAGTTTCCTCCAATAATACCTGCCTACTGGGTAATCTGTTTCTTTTTATTTTGTGATCATTTTATTTTCTCCAATACTAATTTTTTACTTTCCAATATGGCATCTTCTAGGCTATGTACTATTAAAAAACAATGAATCCAAATTTTCACAATATTTTGTGACTTGACAGCTTCTGCATGCTGAAGCCCACAGTATGGAAATTATTATTGATCTAAAAAAATCAAACTTTTGCTCAAGCCCTTAGTCAGTTTGAAATATTTTGCTAAGTCAACTAAATAAGTACTTTTCTTTACAGAAAGCCTGCAAATGATTTCACCTTTAGATGGTCTATCACCAGTACTTCTTAAAGAACAGGATCTAAGGGGAGCCTTCCTTTAAAGGTGAGATAGATGGAGTGAAATCTCAGATCTTTCTCAGTAGTAAAAGCCGGTTCTTCTATTAACCTCTTTCTCTCTGCTATGATGTATTATTAAAAATGGAAAGACACAGTTGATGGCATGTATTGTATCAATAGCATTGTGGGATACCATTTATTTTACTTTAAGGAGAGTTTATTTCATCTTGGGCCAACTTGGAAAGCTTTTCAGAGACCATCAGCACATTGGCTTTCTTCATGTTAGATGAAAGCAAGGACACTGTGTATACACATTGATCTGGAGTTATTCAAAGACTGGTTTGGGAAGACAGAACTTCCTTCCTCAGTACAAAGAAACTTTCGTTTCATATCAATACATCCAAAACCTGCAAAGCCCTTTTGAAATTGAGAATGAAAGTCAAAAAATTTCATGTTTTTTGAGGTGTCAAATGGAAATGTGGAAATCTAGTTTTATCTGGCCAAAATAAATAAAAATAAAATGTAATGTCAACTTTAAAGGCCAAAATAGTCTAAAGTGCAGATAGCAAAAAAACGAAACAAAACACCTGGATTTACACTATACCAGTTACTTGAGTATATAATACTTATTTGCAATTCGCAGGTTGTAGGTTAATATATACTGTTTACTTATAGATTGTTAAGCATAGGTCTCCTAAGGGATACTTTCCTGGCAAACTTTTTATTTAAATAACCAGACAATAAATATTTTAGGCTCTGGGGGGGCATCCAGTCTCTTCTAAACACTGCTCTGTTACACGATGAGATGATACCCAAACAAATCCATATGTTTCAATAAACCTTTATTTATAAAAATCCGGTGGTGGACCACATTGGGCCCATGTTTTGTAATGTGCCATACTCCTGCACTATGCTGAACTCTAAATTAAGTAAGCTGCTAAGAGTAAAATGCTTGATACATTTAATAAACAGAAAGTTTTCCTTAAAAATGAGTTCTCTTCCTAAATTTATCAATAGTATGTCTTAATCTATTCTTTCTAAAACATGTTCCCCTAAGACCTAGGTTTCTTAGGGGAAGAAGGAAAGAGAACACTTTCGAAGGAAATAGCATGATTGGCCGTGCTCTATTTGAAGCAGACCAGCTCTTCTTTGTCTTGTTTATATATTTGAGTTGTATACAATTTTCACTTAAGAAAAGGTTCCACTTGGAAAGATTGGGAATCCACGGCACTAAATTATTTATATAAATCACATCTAGTCCTATTTGTCACTCAAGATCATATATTCACCTTAAGATCACAGGGACAGATGCTTCAAGTGCAGACTGATTCTTGTGTATAGGAGATAATTCTTTGAGATAAAATGAAGACCTATCCACTCATCTAATGTCTTAATAGAGGATCCTAGAGAGCTGAGAAATGATAACAGGAGACAGATACCAGTAGTGTCAAGACAAGGACACAGTCACCTAGTGCTTGCAGTCGCTGACTTGTGGAGAGTAGGCAACCTTGAGATTTTCAGCAGCTACTCCCCATGGACACAGATTTTACTAGGCATCATGGCGCAAAGTGCAGCTTTCCATCAGTGCTCAGATAGCATGTGACAGCCATAATTGAGTAAGCAAAGCCGGTGCAGGGAGGAGGGTAATGGGCCATGCAGACAGAGGGAGAGCTGAGCAAGTGCTTAGAGATGATTCTCATTGAGAATGATGTGAAACTGGCAGGTGTATATTGAGTTTCAAACATCCTTCTGATCCAGAAACTGAAGCTACTCTTATCATTTTGACAGGTGAAAATGATGGCCATTGTGCAAAGGCCATAACACATCAAGAACTAGAATTTAGGATATAAATTCTCCCTTTTGTGGAGAATTGATATATCAAAGGAATTGATATATTTGATAGAATCAGGGGCAAACAAGATACTTTAATTATATTGCCTGTGAAATTTTTCATTCACTGTCTAGCCCTGAGACTCAGGAGTTTGGGAAAAGAATTACAAAACTGATACCCTGAGTAAACACAATTTTATGATCTCCCTAACTGTCACTTTCAGGCTCTCTGTTCATCTTGGGTTCTAGTATCTCACTCTCTAACCTGACCCTTGTCTACCTCTGAGAGGGAATAAAACATGAGATCTCAAGGTAGAGCAGTCCCTAAATGCACTCCCTGAAAAGAGAGAATTCTACTCAGTTGGACGAGTTTAATTCTCTTTTAATCTCAAGAAGTAAATGAGATAATCAAAAGAATGCAGACAAGGTCTCATTTCTGAGCCATAATAGTGTGGAATGCTCTACAAGCTTAAGCACTAGATGTGTGCTTTGGTTAAGCTGCCACCAAGTGAATAGTAATGCTTAGTCTAAATTTTTGTAATCTGAATGGAATGACTATCTATGAATACAATTTAGAGATTCAAGGAGAATATAGTCTAAGACCATATTTTAACAATAATGTTTCTATAAAATTATTTATTAGATTAAATGTATAAATATTAATATACATTTATACATTGCCACTAACATAATACATTTTCATAACATATATTGCATATATAGTTTATGTATACTTATTGTGTGTTGATAGGTAGGTAGGTAGGTAGATAGACAGATAGATAGGTAGAGAAAGAATGAAAGCAAACTTTCCTCAACTTTCTCTGTTCGTAGTATTCTTAGTGTTTCAGTAATTTTTTCATGACACCTCTAGATCAAAATAAGTGCCCAATCATTCAATTTTTTAACTTTAGAAATCATCAAAAACCTATAAAGATATGACATCAGCAAAACTAACGTAGCATAATCTAATATTGAAACTATGAACTACCATAGCAAGCTTCATCAGTGATCAGCTGGTATCGAGTTTTGTTCTTTCCCTTGAAAATGTACAATACCCCACGATATTCTTGTGAGTTTGGTGCAGCACGCCAGGATGCCTCAGCACATAGTTTAGAGACCACAAATTTAGAGCAACTCTAGGAATTATTTTGTATCTAATCTCCCATCCCAATTTAGTCACACAACATTAAAAGCTAGCACTTTGTCCCGGTCTTGGTTCAATCTTAAATTGACCATTCCTTCTTGCTGAAGAAAAATAGAAACTTGAAATTTACTTTGCTTTGAAGCTCCAAAGAGAATCCATGTTTCCCTTTGATACTATCTGTTTAACCCTCCTTATTGTTGGAGAGTCTCAGCTGACTACACAGAACACATTTAGGAAAAAGTCCTTCTCAGATCACAATTAATAGTTCTCATTTTCCCTCAAAGCAAAGCTGAAGAAATAGACACAGCGTATTTTCTCTATTCTGAGTTCATTCCTTCATTGAAAAGTCTTGTGACCATCTTTAGTTGATCAAGAAATTTCTGAATTAATAAGCCTCACCACAAAAGTAACTTGCCATTCACATGTGGTTTCATCACATTTTAACACATTTAAGGTTTCAACAACCCTAACTAGTATACAGAGATAGTAGATTCCTCCAGACTTCTGTTCCTCATCAGGTTAAACTATTGCAAAATGTTTTAAATAGAATACTTTAAAATAATAATGACTCTCCACAAAATATAAAGAAAGGCATCAAATAACATCATTTAACTAGAGAAGAATTCTGTACGCCTACAGAGAAAAGCTGGGAGAATGCGTGTGTGTTTGTGCATGCCTGCGTGCATTCATGCATGAGAGAACAGAAGGAGAGAGAAGAGACTCATGTTCCCCACAGGTGTGTGATGTGGACCTGTGACAATGTGAGGGGAAGACGTAGGCATCTACACACGAAGGGTGGGCCAAACAATGGCAGCGGGCCAAAGGTCTTCTCAGATTATGGGCAGTTTTCAGAAAGATCTAGAATGATTCTATCAAAACATGTTAAATACCAATGATAAGGAAGGGCAAATTACAACATACCAAAGCACTCTGAATTAAACTACGTTATCCTTCCTCCACACATTCCTGGGAGGCTTATCACAACAGCAATTTCGCGCATTATAAACAGTATCGCCCTTCGAATGGGCAGTTGGCTTCTTCCCATGCGGCAGTGTGATTTGAGACTATCCTTGTTCCAACAATTGGCAAAATGTTCTGCATTAACTTTTGCACTGATATCCTCTGAAGGCAAAGAAAGGATCCAATTGCACTCACAATTAGTGAAAGTGCCAAAGGCAACAACTTCGATGAAGACCACAGCACTGGTCAGCGGGTATCCACAGTTCCTCTCTCGGGGCAGTTATGAGAGCACAGCTGTCATCGATGGAACACATCAGTGCACAAAGATCAACAAATCATGCGACTTCAACGAGTTTATGCAGAATTGAGGTTTTTGAAACGCTAACTTTAAAATCTGAAACAAACTTGGTAAGACTCTTAAATACGGTATTGTTGTATCTAGAAAGATGTTTAAAATTGAGGTAGAAATGTGACTACATTTCAATTTAAATTTAATCTTAATAAATACCTACATTTCAAAGTCCACACTAATTATTGGCTATACGTCATAGCCTTAAATCAAATGACATTAATATTGTACCATGCAATGAGTAAATGCTAATATTATATTATGCACTTAAGAAATGCTAATTAGTTGTCAGAAGCAATTTTTCTGAAACTTCTCACAGCACAGGAAGATATGTGTAGCGTATATTACATGAAGTGACTGATGGTGGGGTCTGGAAGATGTAACCAGCAAAAGTTAAGCCAGACGTCAGTGAACTGTTCCCAGTGTGAGCCGTCTGTCTCGTTCCTGGTATTTCCCTATTACTATATTACGGAGTGCCGCATGGCAGAGAACCATTATTATGCTTTGGCAGTAGGAACCACCCAAAAGAAGCAGATCTCCAAATTTTTATTCTAATCCATTTGGAACTTCCTAGTAATAGTAGCAGTAGTATTATAATATATCCCAGAAGTTTTAACATGGATGCCTTCATGGTAACCCCTTTTTCCTCTGGTGAATCTAAAAACTGTCATGAAGACTGATAACACTACAAACAAACAAATTTTTTCCAGAGAACTTTCTAATCTAATCGGAGAATCGCAGGCTTTAAAACAGCCGCTATTGATAAATATTCCTTTATTAACCTGTTTCAACCTCTTTCTCTGTAAAACAGAGATAATAATAATGCCAACCTCATAAGGTTATATGAAGGTTAACCGAGTTAGTACACAAGTGCAAATTCTCGTCAACAGTTGTGAATCAGAATGTACTTACTTTGCTTTTAGAGAGATCATATAGTACCAATCAAACAGTATTTCTGCAGAGTCTGTAGTGTTTACCTTCCATGGGATAAATTAAGATTTTAAATTAAAAAACTGTCTATTCAGGACAGTTCTTGCCACCAGTGAATTCAGATCAGATCTGGTCTTACTGTTAATTGAGTTTTTAAAAACTTTGAATTTTAGAATCAAAGACAAGAAATTACAGTCCTATATACATAGGACACTTAGCACATTGGCATATAGTAAGCAATAAGCATGTGTTTTTAGTTATTATATTTTTTATTATTATTTAATTTGGAACTCAAGAAGGCAATGTCTTCCTCCCTTATTTCTTTTTGTCTTTCTTCTTTATTTCTCTTTCAACAAATAAATATCCAGGGTAATTTACTTATAAAGTACAATTCTACATGATGGGATAATTTGCCCAGGGCAGCATTTATATAACATGAATTTCCTTTCCCAGGGCCAAGGACTAGTAAGGTTCCTAAAAATATTTATTTTTACAATTGCTGCATATATTGTATACCACCAAAACCAAAAATCTTAGCTTTTCCACAGCCATCCTCTGCAGTTATCGCCATACATGTAAAGAGTCAGTCACTGAATTAAATTAGCAGACAAATAGCAGCCATTCTATCTCTGTTACAGTCATCGTTCCCGTAATTTTGATCACCAAGGTTTTCTCTAATCGCCCCTTACAACAGGAAAAATGAAAAGCCCCAGAAGATTCTTCATAGTTAAACTGTTTGTCAAATGATTAACTAAGCAATATTTATTTATGCCTCACTTTGAATTATTTTTTAAATAATTCCCCTCCTCCCTAAAATGACATTTCCAACCTAATTGCTAATTGAATAACAGGACTGATTAAAAAAAAAAAAAAAAAAAAAAACTAGAGGCCTGGCTGGTGTAGCTCAGTGGATTGAGCGCGGGCTGGGAACCAGATGGTCCTGGTTCGATTCCCGGTCAGGGCACATGCCTGGGTTGCAGGCCAGGTCCCCAGTGAGCGCCATGTGAGAGGCAACCATACATTGCTGTTTCTCTCCCTCTCTGTCTCCCTCCCTTCCCCTCTCTCTAAAATAAATAAAGAAAATTAAAAAAAAAAAAACTAGAATACCTTATTCTTTTCCAAGAGTATTGGTCAAAACCAAAGCCTTATTAAATAACATTTTAAAAGTTTAAAAATACAAACTCCCATCTACAAATAAAATAGGTATGTTATGAGGTGGTAATACCCAGCATGGGGATTATATTGAGATAGTTAATATTATTGCATTATATATTTGAGCGTTGATAAAAGAGTAGATCTTAAAAGTTTCATCACAAGAAAAAAACCGGCACTGTTAACCAGGCTTATTGTGGTGAGAATTTCACAATATGCTCAAATACCAAATCACAATGTTGTACGCCCGAAACTAATATAACATGTCAATTATACCTACATTTTCAAAAACCCAAATCCTTATTAAATAATATTTTACACTCGAGATATGAAAATCTTCAAAGCATTCCCTATAAATACCATGAGAGAGTTACTTATGTTTGGTCCAAGTCTGTACAAAAAAAAACTCTTGGGGCCTCTGAACACAACAACAGTGAATTCCAGCCCAGGCTCTCTCCAAATGCAGATCTCTCTTCTAAACGGGACAGACCCTTCTCCTGAGAGTGTTTGCATCATTTTCCCATTGTTCAACCGTTGTCCTAACATTGTGGAGCCCTATCTAAAAGACTAACATGGGGCTTTTTTGCATTTATAACTAATTTTGCCTATTTCAAATGCAATTCTCTATAAAATGGGAATAATGCTTACCTGCTAGAGTTACTGCATGAGTCTAATTCAATGTCAACAAACATTTAATTTTAACTCACTAGTACTTGCTAATAAAGGTACGTGAAGGGTTGTGTAACCTCTTAAACAACATAAAAAGGCAACATCAATTGTCTTAATCTCAAATACAGAGAGAAAACAAAAAACTGATATAGAGAATTGCATTTATACATTTCCACTAGTTAGTGAATATAGCTGATTCATCTTAAAATTCTTTAATTAAAAATCCACAAAAGCTCATCATTAATCACTTCATAAACAGCTAGATACAGGCTGTTTTGCATGCAGTATCTCATTTTACTCCAGAGCAACCTGTAAGGAGAAAGTTCCTAAAGAATTGTAAATAGTATCCTTACTATTTATCAATAACTCCAGAGTTACTGATAGACCAAATCATTCCTCATTAAGAGATCCTATAGCTCCAGATATCAGGATACTCTATGACTTTCCTAGGTTGTTCCTACTTGAAGCAATATACCTCCCTAAAGAAGAAAAAACCGAAATTCCCCTAAGTTCCCTAGGTATCTGTGGAACAAGCAACTGGACTGAGGTCACCACTGGAGTTGAATCAGATTTTGTCCTCAGGTAAAAGTAGAATCACCCACTCCACGTAGTTTTGCAATTGCATAATCACTGTGGCACAATCATACAATGGCATAGTCTGAATGGAAATGCAATAGAAATGAACAGAACAAAGCAACATGATATGGAGCATGTAACAAATTCAACAAAAAATGTAGGAAAAAATGGCAAGTTGCAGAACATATACAGTACATTATGTGCATGCCACTTAAAATATGCTGAACAATATTTTATATGGATATATATAGCAAAAGTATAAATATATAAATAAGAAAGTTCAAGAACAAATTCAGCATGGGTATATTTCAGGAAAGGAGATGATTAATATCAGGGAAGGGGCCCAGAGAGTTTTAACCAACTTTAATATACATTCCTTTAAAATAAAGATCTAATATAATTATGACAAAACTTAAAATTTGTTCACACTAAGTGAGGTGATTATATGCATATATTTGTTTTAATTGTTATACTTTTATGTTTAAATATCTCATAATTTTCATTTCAGAAATGAACAGATATGTGCATAATGAGGGGGGAACAAAGAAAAACACGCTCCCTAAAGCATTTTCTCTTGGAAACTAGCAATTCATTACACATCACTCTTATTTTCTAGTAATCCCTTTATCACCAAAACAATGCCAGATCTTCCTGAAGACTGAAAAAATGTGTAATTTGAACCCTTAGTATGACTCCATTCTAAACTTTAAGTTCTCATTTAATCATTCCAAAAATTTGTGATGTAGTTATCAGTGTCCCCATTTGTCAGGAAAGGAAATTGAGATGCAGAGTAACTTGCCCAAGGCCATACAGCTATGGCAGAGCCGAGATTCAAACCAACGCAAGTGCAGACCCAAAGTCCACTCCCTTTTGTCAGCACTATACTGGGAAACCACAAAAAATCAGAGGAGGAAGGAAGCAACTCAAGCAGGCAGATTAGAATGAAAAGAATTGGCGATATCATTAGAGTCAGTTCCAAGCCAACTTAGGTGGAGAAACACTTTGAAAAGATGAGCTCTGAGTCATGCTTTAAATAAGATCTCATTACTGACTTAGTGGGGGTAGGAGATGGAACACAGGTGGTGAAAGTTAAAAAGGGAATGTGAACTCATGGGAGAAGGATCACTTCCTCGGAGCAAGAATGGACAGTGGGATGTATACAAAAAAGGAAACAGACAAAAGAGAGAATAGGTCTAGTGGAAATTGAATGAGGAGAGATCTAAATTGGAAAAAAAATTAAATGATAGAAAACATATGAAGACTATTAAGATATAAAAATAAGGAAGATTGAAGAATCATGCATTAGCTTCTGAAATTTGAATCAAGCCAAACTCTTGAGGCAGAAGGGAGAACTGAAGCATCTGATTTCAAAGGTAGGAAAATTGGAACAAATGATTATATATTAAGAAAAAAATGGGGAGCAGAATTGTGGTTTGTTTATTTTTGGAGGTTAACTGGAATACTCTCTTGAAACATGTATTAAAAGCATCTGATTCCACATGAGAAACTTTGAAAAGTAGAACAGGGAAAAGAATTCAGCTTCTGTTTCCCTGGACCTTCTGTAAGTACTTAGGTGGGTGTGTTTGGGCGAAAACAGGAGCTTTTTCCTTTTTTTTTGAACAGCAACAAAAAATACTCCTCTGATCCTCCCCCACCCCAACCTGAAATCCTAAAGCCGTGTTTATGACAACACAATCATTTCTACAGTAACTACAAAGCTGTCGGCAAAAGAGGATTATTACTTAAGTTGAGAAATAAGCAACTATTAAAAACCCTAACCACAAAGCACAGGTTCCCGTGCCAATATCCAAGTGACAAAGCCACAGCAGCACAGATACGGAAAATGTTCCGTGCTGGGCGGCCCCAGCTGACCTGCTAGTGACTCGTTTCCAAGCTTCATGGAAAGATTTCTACAATTTAACCCGATGTAGTCAGACTTTAATACATTTTGTTGATTCCTCAGATACAAATTTATCAATGGGTATTGAAATTTCAATTGAAGGCATCTGGGCTCTCTGTAATAAAAATTATGAATTTCTTGTAAAAGGTTGGAGGTAGTCCCAACTCCATCAAAAAAAATAAATTATCTTATCAACGGGAGTTGATAACATTGCCTAGGAGTTCTACAGAAAACCCTGATGTGTTGCTATTTTAAGAAAGCTATCAGACCATCTGCCAACATAGTGATAGAAAAGCTACCCAATGTTTTTCTGCAGTGAGCTTGCTTTCCTTCTCTTTGCTAATTCAATTTCAGAGTGCTTCCTCCTCCTCTTTTCTCCATTTGCTCTATCAAGAGAAGAGTTTTAATATTATTTACAATAAATTATTTATGTGCTCAATAAGTTATAGATTAAGAAAAAATAATCCTTTTAACACATATGCTAGCTCATGAAAAGAGTAATTGGAAAAGAAATGATTATGTACCTTAACTAAATATTTATTCTAAATAAAAGAAAGCTATGAATTGCCCACTTTATATTTTCTAGCCATGAAAACCTGTCTTAGACCCTGTGTTTCCATCTGCCAGAGGGCAGGCAATAAACTGATATGGGACACATTGACATCATGAAAGGTAAGCTAATTTTAGTAACAATAACTATGCTACTGGAGATTTAAAATCTTCAAGGAATTTTTTCAAGAATTTTTATGCCTTCATCTATGTAACTATTAAAAAATTAGGGTTTTTCCAGTGCTGAATAAATGCAAATAAAATGTGAACCACAAAATGTTGGAAATTCCCATTCCTCAAATTTTGGCAATTTAAGGAGCTGGATTAACACTGTTCCGCCGCTACTGTCCATGTCAACACAGAGAAGCTCCCTCGTCATCTTAAAGAGCTAAGGGGCTTCATCAAGTGGCTCCTGCAAAAGTAGATGCAGACGCTATTTATAGTCGCCAAGGTATGGAAGCAGCCCAAGTGTCCATCTGCAGATGAATGGACAAAATAACTATGGGACTTTTACATAGTAGAATACTACTCAACTGTAAAAAAGAAGAAAATTTTACCCTTTACAACAGAATGAATGGACCTGGAGAATATTATACTAAGTGAAGTAAGCCAATCAGAGAAAGACAAACACATATGATTTCACTCATATGCAAAATCTAATGAACAAACTGAAATAACAAGCAAAATAGAGACAGACTCATAGATGGAGAGCAGATGAGAGTTAGTGGGGGGAGAGGTTAAGGAGAGGATGGATTGAGCAAAAGGAAAAAGGACTCAGGAACATAGAAAACAGTATGGTGATTGCTGGGGGAGGGGATATAAGGGGACTAAATGGTAATGGAAGAAATACAATAAAGATTAAAATAAAAAAGATATTAAATGCCTATATTAGAAAAAATAAGTAAACAAAATTAAAAAAACAAAAGTAGCTGCGGAAAAAGGTATTGTCTTTTTAAGAATGTGGAAGTAAAGTCAGAAGATTTAGAATTTTTTTAACCCTAGTTTCAGCAACCAGCCAGGCAACCTGGATTAAATCAATCATCACTGTTTCTTCATCAGTAAATCAAATATGTGCTTCTCTCACAGGATTGTGAGAATCAAATCAAAAACTCTGTGTTTAGACTTATCTAATACTGTGCTTATACTCCTTGCCTTGAAAGGATTTGTGTATAGGATGGGGAAAATAAACGAAGAAATTGGGACAAAATGAGAGCACCAAAGTGAGAAAAAGCCAGATCAGTATGTGGAAATGCATGCCAAAATATCAGCACAACAGTGGCTGTAAGGAGGCTGCATGGCTGGGAAAGACGGTAATATTCCAAGACACCAAAGCCATGACAGAAACAAGAGAAACTGCAGGATTCATGGTATCTATAAAAACAAATCAGTTACTGGGTGAGACCAAATTTTTATGATACTAAAATGTCAGAGAAATTTCTCTAATGGGACCTCAAAAAAATATGCACTGTAAAAATAAAAATCACCAACGTCCTTCCAACTGTATCATTGGATCCATGAAATGATGAATTTCACAGGACAGTTTATTGTCATAAATCTTAGCATAGGCCAACCAATACATACGGCTTATAGTGTCAAACCCCAGTTTCATTTTTTGGCATATCAAAAAAAGGTGTGGTACAGGTACACAGATTTTAACTGGTTGGTGTGGGCACATTATAAGTGTACTAAAGCAGTAGTTCTCAGGATCTTTTAATTTATTGAGTATTGAGAATACTTGTCAAATATTACTTAGCCATATAAGCGTGGGTTTATTTCTGGGCTCTCTATTCTGTTCCATTGATCTATGTACCTCTTTTTTGTGCCAACACCATACTGTTTTTATTACTACAGCTTTGTAATATGGTTTGAAATCAGGAAGTATGATGGCTCCAGATTTGTTTTTTCTCAAGATTGCTTTGGCTACTTGGAGTCTTTTGTTGTTCCATACAAGTTTTAGGGCTGGGTTGGTTTTTTTTTTTCTATTTCTGTAAACTGCTGTTGGAATTTTAATAGGGATTGCATTGAATCTATAGATGGCTTTGGGTAGTATGGACATTTTAACAATATTAATTTTTCTGATCCATGAACACAGAATATCTTTCCATTTGTTTGTGTCTTCAGTATCTTTATACAGTCACTTCTGGTCAGGGAAGAGGTTTTGCAGGCTGTTTTCCCTGGCAGGGCAGCTCTGCCAGTTGGACTCCACAGTTGGACAGGGCTGTGGCTGGGCTTGCAACTGCTCCTGGTTGGGTGGGACCTCAGGCTGTGTTCCCAACCAGATGATGTCTCTGGCTGCACGCCACATTCAGGCAAGGAACAGGCAGGACTTCATAGTTGAATGGAGCCTCGGGGTTTGCTCTGCAATCAAATGGGCCACAGGCTGTGCTCCAGATTTGGGCAGGGCTGAAGGCTGGCCTTCATGATCAGTAGGCTGAAGGATATCTCCATGGTTGCTGAGCGTCTGTGGCCACACCTCCCGGAGGGCAGGACAGGACATTATGGTCAGGAGTGGGGTGTGGTTTTGAATTTGCTTCTCTGCCTGGGTAAGGCCATAGAATGGGTTCCATGGCAAGTATGGCCCATTCACTCGGGACCAAATCAGTCAATACTGCCAGCTGAGCTCTCTGACCAGATGGGGTCACCAGCTCGGCTCTGCAGATGGCGTGAGCTGCTAGATGGAAGAAGGAAGGTGGTCTGCCAAGATCTGAGTGATGGCTGCTATATGTGCCCCCCATCTCCATCTCTATGTGATCCCCAGTGGTCAAGCCCCACAGATTCCCACAGTGATCCCCTTGAGGCAACACTCAAGTGGGCTTCCTAGGTAGCACCTCCTAGTGCTGAAGAAGCTGGATGTTCACCTTGGGCCCTTTTCCTACTGGAGAAACTGGAGACCCAGGGCAGACCCCCTATGTAGTGCTATGCCAGCCTGGGGGAGAGACAATGCAGTCAAAGTGAAATTGTTCCTCTTACCCTCCTAATGAGGTATTGCCAGTTCTGTGCTCCAAGAGGGCATGCCAGCTTTGCCTCCAAGTGCTGGGATTTTCAGTGGTATCCTGTGTATAGATGGCTGCTACTTGGTCTTGTGAAGGGGACTGAAACTGGAAATGACCTATGTGGCCATCCTAATGACATCAGCCAGTTTCTTTATTTTTGCAGTGGGATTGCATACCATCTGCTCCCCTGATATTCCATGCGTGAGGGGTGTGGAGTGCATCACATAACTTATTGCCTAACTCACAGCAGTCCTTCTCAGGCCCTCCTTCTCCTGACTTGGTGGAGATGTCCAAAGACTGTCTCACTCTTACCAGCCATTGAATTAGCTAAGTGCAAGAGTTAGTTCACATCTAAATAGTACTCTTTTATAAATAGCCATTGATTGTAGAAAGTAAAAAAACAAAACAAAACTGAAGCATATAAAAAATGTAATAAAAATTCACTGAAGGTTAATCTTTAACAATTTGGTATTTATCCTTCTAGACTATAATAGATGTATTTTTTAAATTATTTTATTGATGTTCAATTACAGTTGTCCGCATTTACCCTCCCCCGACCCCACCCCAGGCAAACCCACCTCCCTCCCTTGCTTCCACCCTCCCCCTTGGTTTTGTCCATGTGTCCTTTATAGCAGTTCCTGAATACCCTTGTCCTCCTTCTCCCCTTCCCTCACCCCTCTGGTTACTGCCAGAATGTTCTAAGCTTCAATGTCTCTGGTTCTATTTTGTTTCTCTGGTTGTATTTTGCTTGCTTACCTCACAAGCGTCTTGGCTGTGACTGATCTGAGTTCCCCAGTAGCTGATCTGGCCTCGGTGCCTTTGCTCTTGAGTCCTCATATGAAACTTTTTAACATTTCATATAGTAGAGGCTGCATGATGATGTACTCCTTGAACTTGACCTTATCTGAGAAGCACTTTATCTGCCCTTCCATTCTAAATGAAAGTTTTGCTGGATAGATTATTCTTGGTTGTAATCCCTTGCTTTCCATGATTTGAAATATCTCTCTCCAGCCCCTTCTTGCTTG
>PVJI01007741.1:0-75987 GCA_004026765.1 Micronycteris hirsuta | reverse complement strand
GAAGGGCAGAGAAAGTGCTTTGCAGATAAGGTCAAGTTCAAGAAGTTCATCACCACCCAGCCTTTATTGTATGAAATGTTGAAGGGAGTTATATGAGGTATGGAGGAATATCAACAGGGGAGTGGTAGGGGAAGAGGGTGGGAATGGGGCACAGAACAAGTAGCATAAATGGGAGGTAGACAACAGACAGGGGGAGGTTAAGAATAGTATAGAAAGTGCAGGAGCAGAAGGATTTATGTGTATGACCTATGGACAAAACTAAAGGGAGGGGAAAGGGGGGGTAAGGGGGACAACTGTAACAGCATAATCAATAAAATATAGTTTTAAAAAAAATGCCTGTTTTACTTTCATTCTGCTTGGTGGAGTAAAGGAATGAGAGATTCTACTCTGGCCTCAAGATCATCATCTAAAGGAAAAGTATATCTTCCATTAAATGAACTGAGGTACCAGAGATGATCGTAAGTCTTTTGGGATGCCCCTGATATTTCTGTCACTTGATCAAAATCTATACCATTCTGAGGCTCAACACTAAACAAAAGTCTTTGCTGATTAACCTGGTCTTATCCTGGTCTTTATGTTTTAATTCTCTAACATTTATATCCAATATGTTCATATGTACTCAGGACGGAAATATATCATTTCAAAAATGTTTTGTGTGTATCTTGTCCAATTAGAATGTTAAAAAAAAATTGGCCTTTTAGGTTTCATGTAGGGCTAAATAGTATGAACTTAATTAATTTTTGTTGAATGAGAACTTCCCAGTAATTCTCTTAGATGCTGAATTAATCAACGTTTGCTATGGCAGCAAACAACCCCTAAATTGGGGGTTTACAATAACATTTATTTCTCACCAGCATTAAGTAGGTAGGCTGTGCGTAGCTTGCTCGCTTGGCTTGACATTACTTGCCTCTGTGCTGAGATCTGTTCATTGTAGAACCCAGGACTGCCTGGGGCATTATCTTCTCTTGGTAGAGTGCAGGAGCACGAGAAGTCTAACAGCAGAAGCTCTTAAAAGAACTTCATGGAACTGGCCCACATTTTATTGGTCAAAGCACAGCATTGGGCAAGTTACACAGCCAGAATGAAAAGAGTAGGAAAGTATTATTTGCCTGTGCGGTGAGGGTGGGAGAGTGAATGTTTATTGAACAGTATGACCTAATACAGATGTTTCTGAATTAAAACAAAAAATTAAAGGGACAGGTGACATTGTAAGTATGAAACAAAAGACTCTGGCAGGGAGGAAGGCTTCCAAGGGTCTAGGCATGATAAAAGATTTAATTAAAATTTGAATTGCTTTAACAAAAGTCCTATCAACATTACAAAGTAGGGGGCAGCAAAGTGTCTTAGTTAAAAACTGGGCGAGTCAGTCTACTCCTGGTTCAGATTCTGGATCAACCACTTCTAGCTATACCATCTTCAGCAAGTCACTGTACCTCAGTATCCACATCTATAAAATGGATGTGCCACTTACCAAATTGTTTTTCAGCTCTAAATCCATCTTTCATTGTCTTATTTCTTAAATTGGATATTTCACCCTTGCCAGCTTTTGAGCTTTGTCGGTAGCGGTACCAGAGGGAAACTAGAGAAGGAAGAGGTGTTACTTCCTGAGTCTAGTGTGATCTTTATTGCATGCAGTGGCCCGCGGCAGCATGTGGGACACCCAGTGGCACTCAACTCCTAGGGAGTTCTAGTGGCAACACTCCTACGTGCAGTTTCTGAATGAGTTTCATACTATGGCGCCTCCTCCTCATGGGCACCTTCCCGAGTTCTGCTGGCATGAGTTCCAGCAGATGGCTTTACACTGAGTTCTTTTGGTGTGGCACTTTAGTAGATTTCTCAGATATCCATGCCTGTGTCCTCACCACAAGATCTGGATCTCAGCTATGCTGGGAGCAGCCCCTTTATAGATTTATTTTCTTGTTGGTCTCCATTGGCTCTCGAAGTAGTTGCTGCTCCCCATATCTGCTGTCTCTTTACCCCTTAGTATTTAGTTCCTCGTTGTTATTAATAATGCTGTATATTAATTTTTCCCTGTGAAAATTACTTCGTGGTTTCTTGTCTTCTAATTGTACCTTGACTGATATATCAGGTTTATAAATAGTACTTTTCTCATACAATTGTTCTGAGGATTATGTGGGATACTTGGTATTGCAAAGCGTTTAGAATAGTGTCTGCCACTGAGTAGGTACATTTGTTGGTGAAGTTGATACAGTCATCATCATCAATATCATCATCACTGTCCTACCACTAGTTAGGAGTAACATTTCTACTTTTTGTTCACAGGATGTTTCGTCTTAAATCACTTTCTGCACTGGCAGAACTGGCCCTGGGCTCTCGATGGTACCATGGAGGATCACAGCCCACCCAGATCAGGCGGCGACTAATGGTGGTGGCTTTCTTGGGTGCGTCTGCAGTAACTGCAAGTACTGGTCTTCTGTGGAAGAGGTGAGGGTTCTCTGAGCATCCTTTTCTTACGTGTACTTTGAGTCTTCTCATTGTTTCTGTTATCTAAAAGGAATTGATTTCTGGCTTCCCTTTGTACCAAAACTGTTCAAATCATTTGGCATTGATAATATTTATCTGCAAAATAAGATGTTTTAGAGAATTCAGCTGTCATTTCTAAGCAATGAATAGGAAGTATTGTGCTTCCAGATCTGTCTGTCTCCTTTGCTGAACATGTTAACTTATTAAATTAAATTATTAATTTACCAATTTCATAATTTTAATAAATTTATAATAAATAATATAATAAATTTAACAATTTAACATGTAAAACTCAGTGGTTTTAAGTATATTTCCAAAACTGTTCAGCCATCACCATTAATTCCCCAGAATTTTCATCACTTCATAAGAAACTCCATGCCATTCAGCAGTCACCTTCCACTTTCTCCATATTCCCTAGCCCCAGGCAACCTCTAATCTACTTTCTGCCTATAGATTTGCCTATGCTTGACACTTCATATGAATGAAATCTTATGTAGTCTTTTGTGACAGACTTCATTCATGTTACATAATGTTTTCAAAGTTCATCTATGTAGTACCATGAATCACTACTTCATTTCTTCTTATGGCAAATTTATATTCTGTTATATGGAGTGTATACCACATCTTATTTATTCATTTATCTGTTGATGACTATTTAGGTTGGTTCTAATTTTTGACTATTATGAGTGATGCAGCTGTGAACATGTATGTACATTTTTTGGGATAGAATATGTTTTCACTTCTGAAGGGTATTTACCTAGGAGTAAAATTTCTGGATCATATAGTAAGTCTGCCTTTAACTATTTGAGGAACTGATGGACTTCCTTCTAGTCTCACTAGTAATATATGAGTGTGTGTGCTTGTGTGCGTATTGGCTTAGATTTCCTCGTATGTAAAATGGGGATACTGATAGTACCTATTTCACAGGGTTCTTATGAAAATTAAATAAGTTATTTTTGTTAAATGCTTAGAACAGTGCTTGGCACATAACTTTGTAAAATAAATATCTTGTGTAGAAAGTATTTGGCACATAGTAAACTACCAAAAAATGTTAGTTATTATTATTGGGTATAATATGAGACTGAGGAATGATGAAGAAAAGAGAGAGAATATTAGCAGAAAAGACTGGCTTTCCAAAAAGGGTTACAGTCCTGACATAAAAGATCTTACATACTGTGCTAAGGAGTTGAGAATTTAATGTCTAGGCAGTGGTGAGCTTAGAGGTTTTGAAGCAGGAGATTGATAATAGACAAGTTTTAGGAGACATTAATATAGCAACAACAGTGGGATAAACTGGAGTGGGGAAAAGGTACTCACTAACACTAATACTAGTTTAAGATGATGAAGGTATAATAAGGGTATATAGGACCCTTAGAAAGGAGTTGCTGAGCTTAGAAATAACGCCAGGTAAAATGGACAGGAAGAGACTCTGACAGAGACAGAATTCGAGAAAGATCTAGACTGAGGAACAAAGAGAGAAGAAGATGAGAGGTAGGCAAGAAAGAAGGAAAAGAAGAGTAGGAAGGGTACTTTTTGTCCTTTGGCTGTAATAAATAGTAAATGCTTTGCAACTTCCTCAGGGATGTTTTCTTATAATGGAACTGTAGAGCCCTACACAGGTGCATTTACAAGGGGGGAGCCCACAAAAACTGGAATTATCTCTTGGAGGATGGGCCCCTTGTAGTATAGGCTTTCTCCGCTGGGTGAGTGTTCTAGGAACCCATCTGTATCAGTGCACCAGTTAGCATAGTTGTGAGAGGCTGCGTTCAGCTTCAGTAAATATTGTTGAAGATGCAAATGCATCTGCCCATTTCATGATGGGTTAACTATAAGCACACTTGCCCACACCATGCTAAGTGTTTGACCAAAAACAGCATGCCCCCGCCCCATGCCTCACACTCCCTGCTCACTTGATTTTGCTCTGAACAACTTTTTTTGTTTCCCTGGATGAAAAAGTCCTCAAAGGGAAATGTTTTCCAGATGTGGAATGGTAAAACAAAAAATAGCAGAAGCACTAAAAGGCATCAAAATCAACGAGATCAAAAACTGTTTAGAGCAGTGGGTAAAAATGTCTCAATATTGCATCAAATGGAGAGCACTTTGAAGGTGACTGAAGTTTAAACTGTAAGAATAAATACACAGTTTTTTATAAATAAATTCCATGTGTATGTGTGTGTTCCCCCTCATAAAGTTGCCTTTTGGCTTAGTCTGACTTCAAAGAAGACAAAAGACTGTATTTGAAGAAGTTCAGAAGTTGTTTCATGGTTTGAATGTTTTAAGAAGATATTATTCCTTTTCATCCTCAGAGTCAATTTGCTTATACTATTCAGGTTAAATGCTGATGAACAAGTTAGGTTATTATTTTTTAATTTGTGTTTTACTACTATTTGTAATACTACTCCAGCAAAAAGAATAAGAAGGTGGTTTCAAGTGTTATGTAAAAGAAACATATATTTTTGTTGGTACAGCATTTGTAATTTTTGAGCTTTAGTATAGCTAAAACAAAAAATTTACATGTTGACAGCATCTCCTCTATGTTAGGATTTTGCCTTTGTCACAGATTTTAATTTCATGACAGTTTCAAAGTTATAAATGTACTAAGTGCCAGGATTTTAGTTCTGTAAAATTGTTATTCTTATGCTTTTGCTGTGCCATATAAGAAGTTACAATGAGATGAACTATAATTATTCTCAAGTTTAAAACCAAAAATAAAAGTTGTTGAACTTTTCTTGTTTATGCTGAGATCAGGATCAATAGCAAAGACTCTCTAAATTAATTATGAGTTATGTTGTCAGAGGATATAGGCATATGGTTTACCATTTAATTTTTAAATATTTTTCTACTTTAATTTTTTGTAAGTGGATTTTTTTAAGCTAGTTTTTTAAGATTTTGGTTTTTTTTGTTTATTTTTAGAGAGAGGGGAAGGGAGGGAGAGAAGGAGAGAAACAGCAATGTATGGTTGCCTCTCACATGGCCCTCATGGGGACCTGGCCTGCAACCCAGGCATGTGCCCTGACTGGGAATCGAACCAGTACCCTCTGGTTCCCAGCCCGCACTCAATCCACTGAGCTACACCAGCCAGGGCCATACTTTTCTTTAATTATTAAATGAGCAGAAATATAATTTTCCCCTACAAAGTGAAATCTAAAGTTCTCTTAAAAAGAAGATAACTATAAAATAAGAATAGTTTAAGGGGCCTCTGTGACAACTTCAAGAGTACCAACATTTGCATCATGGGGATGCTGGAAGGAGAAAGGAGAGAGCATGAAATTGGAAACCTTTTTAAAACAATAATGACAGAAAACTTCCCTAACCTGGTGAAGGATACAGACATACAAGTTTGGGAGGCACAGACTCCCAAACAAGATGAACCCAAAGAGGCCCACACCAAGATACATCATAATCAAAATGCCAGAGGTTAAATGCAGAATTGTAAAGGCAGCAAGAGAAAGCAACTAGTTACCTACGAGGGAGCTCCCATAAGACTGTCAGCTAATTCTTTTTCTTTTTTTAAAATATATTTTATTGATTATGCTGGTACAGTTGTCCCATTTCCCCCCCTTTTTTCCCGTCCGCCCCACACCCCCCCATTCCCGCCCTTTAGTTTTTGTCCATGGTTCATACACATAAGTTCTTTGACTTCTACATTTCCTATATTATTCTTAACCTCCCCCGTCTGTTTTCTACCTACCGCGTATGCTACTTATTCTCTGTACTTGTTCCTCCTCTCTCCCCCTTGCACTCCCCTGTTGATATCCCTCCATACTTTATATAAATCCCTTTAACATTTCATATACTAAACGCTGGGTGATGATGAACTCCTTGAACTTGACCTTAACTGAGAAACACTTTATCTGCCTTTCCATTCTAAATGAAAGTTTTGCTGGATAGAGTATTCTTGGATGTAGGTCCTTGCCTTTCATGACTTGGTATACTTCTGTCCAGCCCCTTCTTGCCTATAAGGTCTCTTTTGAGAAATCAGCTGACTGTCTTATGGAAATTCCTTTGTAGGTAACTGTCTCCTTTTCTCTTGCTGCTTCTAAGATTCTCTCCTTATTTTTCATCTTGGGTAATGTAATTATGATGTGCCTTGGTGTGTTCCTCTTTGGGTCCAACTTCTTTGGGACTCTCTGAGCTTCCTGGACTTCCTGGAAGTCTATTTCCTTCAGCAGCTTGGGGAAGTTCTCCTTCATTATTTGTTCAAATAAGTTTTCAATTTGTTGCTCTTCCTCTTCTCCTTCTGGCACCCCTACGGCTCAGATGTTGGGACGTTTAAAGATGTCCTGGAGGTTTCTGAGCCTTTCCTCAGTTTTTTGAATTCTTGTTTCTTCATTCTTTTCTGGTTGAATGTTTTTTCTTCCTTCTGGTCCACTCCGTTGATTTGAGTCCTAGTTTCCTTCTCGTCCCTATTGGTTCCCTGCACATTTCCCCTCATTTCCTTTAGCATATCCTTCATTTGTTCAACTAATTGCGACCAAACTTCAACCAATCCTGTGAGCTTCCTGATTACCAGTGTTTTGAACTGTGCATCTGATAGGTTGGCTCTCTTCGTCACTTAGTTGTATTTTTCTGGAGCTTTGATCTGTTCTTTCATTCGGGCCATTTTTGTTTCTTTCTCTCAGCACACCTGTTACTTTAAGGGGTGGAACCTTAGGTGTTCACCAGGGCGGGGCAACCCACATCATAGTGTTGTGATGCTGCCTGTGGGGGTGGGTCCTGAGAGACCAGTGGTGCTTGTTCTACTCTCTGAACTTCCCCCACTACCCACAAGCAAGTTGGATCCTTCTGTGCTGGCTCCGGGGTAGGTGGGTGGGCTTGTGTAGTTCCAGGTCCCTGTGGGTCTCTCCAATGAACTCTCCTGTGAGGCTAGGTGTTCCTCCCGCTGCTGCCTCAACCCCCACAGGTGTTTTCATTAGGTGGTTTGAGGCTTTATTTCCCCATGATGGTGGGTTGCGAGGTTTGCTCTGCTTCCCAGCTTTTTCTCCCTGTTTATCTGCACATGAATGAGGGACCGCCTGGTCCACCAGTCTCGGCCCCACTGGGTTCAGGTCGGCCAGCCTCGGGTTTCGCTGAGTGCTCTGGCCATGTTTTGGCCAGGCGCATCCACCGCTGGTCTCTCCAGGCAGCTGCAGCGTTGCTGGTACCACTCCACAAACTGCCGACTCACTGTGTGCTCTCCGCCCCACTTACTGGTCTGAATGAACGTGTCTTCTTCAATTCCTTGGTTGCCGGACTTCCACTCAGTTTGATTTTCTGTCAGTTCTGGCTGTTTTTGTTTTTTAAATTGTTGTTTTTCCTCTTTTGGTTGTGTGAGGAGGCATGGTGTGTCTATCTATGTCTCCATCTTGGCCAGAGGTCCCTGTCAGCTAATTTCTTTACAGAAACATTTCAAGTCAGAAGGGACAGGCATGAAATATTCAATGTGAGGAAAAGCAGGAACCTTCAACCAAGATTATTCTACCCAGCAAAGCTATCATTTATAATTGAAGGGCAAATACAGAACTTCCCAGACAAGAAAAAGCTAAAAGAATTCATCATCACCAAACCAGTATTACGAGAAATGTTAAAGAGTCTTTTTTTAGAAGAAGGTGAAAAAAGGTAAAAATATGAATGATAAAAATCAATAAATATATAACTGAACAATTGCTTTAAATGAAAATGGATAAATGCTCCAATCAGAACACATATGGTGGCTGAATGGATAAGAAAATAAGACCATTAAATATGCTGTCTATAAGTGACTCATTTCAGATTGAAAGACACAAACTGAAAGTAAAGGGATAGAAAAGATATATCATGAAAATGGAAATGGAAACAAAAAAACTGGGGTAGCAATACTGATACCAGACAAAATAAACTTTAAAACAAAGGTCTTGAAATGAGACAAAGAAGGGCTCCCCAATTCACTTCTTGGTGTTTATCTGAAGAAACCCAAAACACAAAATTTGAAAAGACAAATACATTTGTATGTTCATTGCAGCATTATTTACAATAGGCAAAATATGGAAGCAACTTAGGTGTCCATCAGTAAATGAATAGATAAAGAAGTAGTTCCCATGTCCAATGGAATATGACTCAGCCATAAAAATGAATGAAACATGGATGCGACAACATGGATGGACCCAGTAGCGGGGGTATCAAACTCGTTTTCAACAGGGGCCACATAAGCCTCACGGTTGCCCTGAAAGGGCCAAATGTAATTTTAGGACTGTACAAATGTAGCTATTCCTTAACAGTTAAGCGAGACATTGGCATTGCCACCGGGTAGAAATAAGGTGCCAGGCCGGATAAAACAAGGTGAAGGGGGCTGGATTCGGCCTGCAGGCCTTGTGTGTGCCACCTGTGCAATAGAGGGTATTATGCTGAGTAAAGTGGGTCAGACAAAGAAAGGTGAATGGCAGATGATTTTACTTATATGTGGAATCTAAAAAACAAACAAGCAGAAGAGGGACAGACTCACAGATACAGAGAATATTTTGTTGATTGTCTGATAGGAGGGGCCTTGGTGGGATGGGTGGAAAAGATGAAACAATTAAGAAGTACAAATTTGAGACTTCCGCCAAGATGGAGGCATAGGTGGACACACTGCGCCGCCGCTCACAACCAGAGAGATTAGACAACAAGTTCAATAGCAAAATAAACAACCAGAACGGACAGAGAATCGAACTGAGTGGAAATCCGATACCCAAGAAGTTGGA
Source organism: Micronycteris hirsuta (assembly GCA_004026765.1). Lineage (NCBI taxonomy): Eukaryota > Metazoa > Chordata > Mammalia > Chiroptera > Phyllostomidae > Micronycteris > Micronycteris hirsuta. The sequence goes on along the minus strand of PVJI01007741.1, from coordinate 66,805 downwards.
GGGATGTTCATTCAGACCGGTAAGCGGGCAGAGCTGGGCGGAGAGGCACGCGGAGCAAGAGGCAGTTTTCCCGGAGAGACTCACCCCGGGCTCGCCTAGCCAAAGCGCAGCCCGAGCAACCAGTGAAGCCCGCAGCCGGCATACCCGGAGAGGCCAGTGGAAACCAGCGGGGCCAAGACTGGTGGAAAAGGCAGTAAGGAACTAGGGAGCAGAGCAGACCACGCGACTCACCAGTGAAACCCACCATCGTGGGGGGAAAAAAGCCCCGGACCACCTGTTGAGGGAGCCCAGGGAGGTAGGGGTGCCAGAGCTGCTCCCAGCCTCAGGGGAGAGCTTATTGGGGCTAGGGTGATTGGGAGCTGGCGGTGAACGGAGCAGGCGCCATTGCTCCCTCCCAGGCCCCGCCCCAAAAGGAAACATCACAACACAATGATGTAGGTTACCCTGCACCTGCGAACACCTAACGCTCCGCCCCTTAAAGTACCACGTGCCCCGAGGGGAAAAAAAAAGAAAGAAAATGGCCCAAATGAAAGATCAGAACAGAGGTCCAGAAAAATTACAACTAACGGATGAGGACATAGCCAACCTATCAGATGCACAGTTCAAAACACTGGTAATCAGGATGCTCACAAAATTGGAAGAAAGCTGGACGCAATGATCAAATGAAGGATACGCTAAAGATAATGAGGGAAGATATGTAGGAAACCAATAGGGAAAAGAAGGATGCTGGTACTCAAACCAACGGGGTGGACCAGAAGGAAGAAACAAGAATTCAAAAAAATGAGGAGAGGTTTAGGAACCTCCGAGACATTTGTAAACGACCCAAAATCCGGATCATAGGGCTGTCAGACGGAGAAGAGGAACGCCAAGAAATTGAACTTACATTTGAACAGATAATAAACGGGAGTTTCCCAAATCTGGCAAAGGAAATAGACTTCCAGGAAGTCCAGGAAGCTCAGAGAGTCCCAAAGAAGTTGGACCCAAAGAGGAACACACCAAGGCACATCATAGTTACATTACCCAAGATTAAAAATAAGGAGAGAATCTTAGAAGCAGCTAGAGAAAAGGAGACAGTTACCTACAAAGGAATTTCCATAAGACTGTCAGCTGATTTCTCAAAGGAGACCTTCCAAGCAAGAAGGGGCTGGAGAGAAGTATTTCAAATCATGAAAGGAAGGACCTACACCCAAGAATACTCTATCCAGCAAAACTTTCATTTAGAATGGAAGGGAAGATAAAGTGTTTCTCAGATAAGGTCAAGTTCAAGGAGTTCATCATCACCCAGCCTTTATTGTATGAAATGTTAAAGGGATTTATATAAGGTATGGAGAGATATCAACAGGGGAATGGGAGGGGGAGGGAGGAGGAAAAAAATACAGAGAAAAAGTAGCATAAACAGTAGACAGAAAAAAGACAGGGGGAGGTTAAGAATAATATAGGAAATATAGAATCCAAAGAACTTATGTGTATGATCCATGGACAAAAACTAAAGGGCGGGGAATGGGGCGGGGGGAAGGGGCGGAAGGGATATAAAGGGGGGAAAATAGAGCAATCATAATAGCATAATCAATAAAATATATTTTTAAAAAAAGAAGTACAAATTTGTAATCACAGAAAAGTCATGGGGATGTAAAGTACACCATAGGAAATATAGTCAGTAGTATTGTAATACATATGTTTGGTGTCAGATAAGTGTTGTATTTATTGGGGTTATCACTTTGTAAGTTACATAAATGTCTGATCACTGGGTTGTACACCAGAAACTAATATAATATTGTATGTCAACTGTAATTTAAATTTAAAAAATTATTTTTTAAAAAAGAAAGAGCCCTAGCTGGTGTGGCTCAGTGGATTGAGCACTGGCCTGCGAACCAAAGGGTCACCAATTCGATTCCCAGTCAGGGCACATGCCTGGGTTGCGGTCCAGGTCCCCAGTGTGGGGGCCATGTGAGAGGCAACCACACATTGATGTTTCTCTCCCTCTCTTTCTGCTTTCCTTCCCCTCTCTCTAAAAATAAATAAATAAAATCTTTAAAAAAAAAAAAAGAAAGAAAGAAAGAAACATGCATGGGAGCATAGACTTTAAAAGGAATAAGACTGTACCTGGCTGGGTGGCTCAGTTGGTTGGAGTGTTGTCTGTATGTACACCAAAAAGTTGTGGGTTAAATCCCTGGTCAGGGCACATATTTAGGTTGCAGATTCAATCCCCAATTTTGGTGTGAAAGGGTGGTAACCAATTGATGTTTCTCTCTCACATCGATGTTTCCCTCTCTCTCCCTCTCTCTCTCCCTCCCTTCTTCTCTCTCTAAAAATTAATAAGCATATCCTCAGGTGAGGATTAGAAAAAATAGTTCCGAGACTATAGGCCAGAAAATAATTTTAATGCCAGTAGAAAGGACCAATTAGCTTAGTCACTTTTCTTGCTTTTGCTCTGTAGACTTTTCCTTTCTATAACTTTGAAAAGGTGTGAGGAGCTGGCGGTGTTTCTAGAGTGACTGTCTACAACTTGCTGCCAGATCTGGAGGAATGTTAGTGTCCTTTGGATCTGGGAATAAATGTGAAACAATAAAATAATTTATATGTGGTTTTAAAAAGAAGGTACTATATAATAATTAAAAGATTAAAACTTTAAAATTCATAAACTTCAATTATGAACGAGCAATATGTTTGATTTTTAAAAGTCTAATACAGAAAGAAAGTGAAGGGATTAGCCAAAAAACATATGTACATAACCCATAGACACAAACAACAGTGTGATTCTGGCCAGAGGAAAGGGAGATGGGCTGGGTGGAGGCAGGCCAAGAGGGGGAAAATGGAGACATTTCTAATAGTGTCAACAATAAAAATAAAGTTAATGTTGGAGAGGATGCAGAGAAAAGGGAACCCTAGTGCACTGTTGGGGGGAGTGCAGATTGGTGCAACCGCTTTGGAAAACAGTATGGAATTTCCTCAGAAAACTAAAAATGGAACTGCCTTTGGACCCAGCAATTCCACTGCCGGGATTATACCCTAAGAGCCCTGAAACACCAATCCAAAAGAACCTGTGCACCCCAATGTTCATAGCAACACAATTTAAAATAGCCAAGTGTTAGAAGCAACCCAAGTGCCCATCAGCAAATGAGTGGATCAAGAAACTGTGGTACATTTACACAATGGAATTCTATGCAGCAGAGAGAAAGAAGGACCTTATATCCTTTGTGACAGCATGGATGGAACTGGAGAGCGTTAATGTAAGCAAAATAAGCCGGGCAGTGAGGGACAAATACCATATGATCTCACCTTTAATTGGAACATAATCAACAAAAGAAAAAAGCAAGAAAAACATAACCAGAGACATTGAAATTAAGAACAATCTAACAATAGCCAGAGGGGAGCAGGGAGGGGACTATGGGGAGAAGGGTTTTCAGGAACCACTATAGAGGACACATGGACAGAACCAAGGGAGGGTGGAAGCAGGAGAGGGAGGTGGGTTTGGGAGGGGTGGTAGATGGGGAGGGGAGAGGATGCAGACAACTGTAATTGAACAACAATTAAGTAACTAAAAAAAGTTAAAAATATCATTATATGTATAATAAATGCATACTAACTATTAAATTGGAACTATTTAAAAATGTTCAAGGACTTTAACATTTTAAACTTCAAAAATGTCATATCTAAGTCATATCTAAATATGTGATTTAAATCAAATTGCAGCAATGAATGACTTTATGAGAAAACATTATGAGAAAATTGGGGATTTTTCATCCCCAATTATTTTCCTTAACAAAAAATAAATACCATATATTTAGTGGGTGTCATGATAAATAGTTTTAAAATCGGTGAATAACAGAGTACACAATTTGGAATATTTGCTGGCAAACAAAAATGAAGCATTATTTGTATGTATATCTCAGAATGTGTTCTGAGATATACAATTAGGTCTTTATATACTAGGTATACTACCTAAATTTAGTAACTTCAATGGACTTAAATATAATCTTTAGAAACCATATTGGAGTATTGTTAGAACAGGAACATCTGCCACAATCTCACTTTCTCAATCTCAAAAAAGATACTGAGATACAATAGTAAGGATTCAGGGTTCGGAGTCTGAACACCTGGAATCAACACTGGCTAAATCATCTACTAATATCATTCTTGTTTAGCCTAAAGTTTTTCATTTAGTAGTAGCGTGTTTGCTGAGGGTGGATCCTGTCAGTTTTTGTCTAGAACTGTTTTTTATTTTGCCTTCACTTTTGAAGGATATTTTCACTACTATAGAATTCTTGGTTGACTTTTTTCCTTTCTAGCTCTTTAAAGATGTTATTCAGGGTGGAAGATGGCAACAAGGTATGTGGGAGCAGAACCCACTTGTTCGTGCACCCAACTGGGATACTTAGCCAATCTTTGAACACCCAGTGGTATCCCAGTTTATATGAAGTTTGGAAGCCAAAGATTGCAGAGAATGTTTAAAATCAGACAGTCATGTATTTCTTGTCATGTTATTGTTGTTCCAGTTCCCACGCAGCACCCTTCCCTGGTCTTGGTCCATTTTACTATCTTCCTGAGCGTTATTACTGTTGTGGTTAACTTTATTCTCTTGCACATTACACCAAGTTTCTATCCCTTACTCTCACTTATTTCACTGTCTAACCTCGCATAAGCACTCTGCTTTCTGGAGTCAGCTCACAATCTTTTTTCCCCTCTAATGAGGGTCTTCTCTCTTTTTCACCTTTTATAAAAAGTGGCTAGTTGGGTGAAATTTCACAGTTATTGTTGTACTTCTCCAAAGGATCACCTGTCTGTTTTCTACTTGTTGGTACTTTAAATTCCATAAAATACTGTGCCGCTGTCATTATCCATTTCACCTTCACCTAGCTGCTGATCACATACAAGATAAGGTGGGAGTTGTGAATACCAGTAAACCCGCTGGAGGAGATACCCCACTAACAAAGGAGCAACCAACATGTAAAACCCAAGTACAACAATAGAGTCCACACAAATGGAAAAAGGGGCAACCCTAGAACATCCAGACAAGGAGATCAAAGAGATCACACCACTGAGTCCCACAGAACTCCTACCATAGAAGTTCACCCTACAAAGACAGCTGGCAAAGCAGGGCATCCGGAATCACAGAAACACCTAAAGAGTCACCTAAAATGGGAGACAAAGAAAGAACCTGCAATCAAAAGGGATGGAAGACTCCTCACTAATAGAGCTAAATGAAATGGAGGCAAGCAAACAATCAGATATAGAACTCAAAAGAATGGTTAGAAGGATGCTCAAGGAACTCACAGGCAACTACAAGGAACTGAGTGAGAACTACAACAGCATGAAAAAGGAAATAGAAACTGTAAACAAGAACCAGGAAGAAATGAAGAATACAGTTTCTGAAATAAAAACACACTAGAAGGAATTTACAAGCATGCTGGATGAAGTAGAGGAGCGAATTAGTGAGCTGGAAGACCAGGTAGAAATACCCAGATAGAGCACCTGCACGAAAAAGACTAAAAAAATATGAAGATAGCTTAAGGGAATGGCAAGACAACATGAAACACAACAACATTCAAATCATAGGAATACCAGGAGAAGAAAAGGAGCAAGGGATAGAAATCCCATTTGAAAAAATGAGAGAAAACTTTCTGAACTTTGAGAGGGGAAAAACCATTTAAGTTCAGGAAGCACAGAAGGTCCCAATCAAGATGAACCCAGAGAGGTCTACTCCAAGACACATCATAATTAAAATGCCAAGTTTTAAAGACAAGGAGAGAATCTTAAAAGCAGCAAGGGAGAAACAGGAAGTAACACACAAGGGAGCCCCAATAAGGCTAACAGCTGATTTCTCAAGAGACACACTACAGGCCAGGAGAGAATGGCAAGAAATATTTCAAGTAATGAAGAGCAAATGCCTGCAATGAAGACTACTCTACCCAGCGAGGCCCTCAATTAAAATGGAAGACGAAGTAAGGAGTTTCCCAAACAAAGGAAAGCTGAAAGAATACACTCCCACCAAACCAGCACTGCAAGATATGCAAAAGGTACTGCTATAAGAGGAGGAAGAAAAAGAGTGAGAGAGAGAGGGACACAGGTAAAAAGGGGGGAAAATAATAAATACCTATCAATAATAACATGAAATATGAATGGATTAAATTCTCCAATCAAAAGACATAGGGTAGCTGAATGGATAAGAAAACATGACCCTCACGTATGCTGCCTACAAGAGACCCACCTCAGAAAAAAAGACCTACACAGACTGAAAGTAAAGAGTTGGGAAAAAATACTCCAAGCAAATGGACAGGAAAAAAAAACTGGTGTAGCAATACTTATATCAGACAAAATACACTTCAAAACAAAAGCCATAAAAAGAGACACTGAAGGACACTTCATGATACTCAAGGAAAGAATCCATCAAGAAGACATAAACATTGTAAACATATATGCACTCAACATAGGAGCACCCAAATATATAAGGAAAATCTTGGAAGTCTTCAAGAAGGATATAGACAGCAACACACTTATACTAGGGGATTTTAACACCCCACTGTCAAAAATGGATAGATCTTCCAAACAAAATATCAACAAGGATATTGTGGCATTGAACAATGCTTTAGATCAAATGGACTTAACAAATGTATATAGAAACTTTCATCCCAAAGAAGCAAAGTACACATTCTTTTCAAATGCACATCGGACATTTTCAAAGATAGACCACATAATAAGACACACAACCAGCCTCAACAAATTCAAGAAAGTTGAAATCATATCAAGCATTTTCTCAGACCTCAAGGGTCTGAAACTGGAAACTAACCTCATGGAAAAAACTCAAAAACCCTCAAATTCATGGATATTGAATCACATGCTATTAAACAATGAATGGGTTAACAATGAGATAAAGAAAGAAATTAAAACATTTCTGCAAACAAATGAAAATGAACATAAAACAGTGCAAAACTTATGGGGCACAGAGAAGGCAGTCCTGAGTGGGAAATTCATAGCAATACAGGCCTACCTAAAAAAGATAAAAACATTTCAAATAAACAACCGCACCTTACATCTACAAGAACTGGAGGAACAACAACAAACAAAGCCCAGAGCAGGTAGAAGGAAGGAAATAACCAAGACCACAGCAGAATTAAATGACATAGAGAATAAAAACACAGTCCTAAGGATCAATAAATCCAGGAGCTGGTTCTTCAAAAAGATAAACAAAATTGACAAGCCTTTAAGCAGACTCATCAAGAGAAAAGAAAAAGGACCTAAGTAAACAAAATAAAAAATGAAAAAGGAGAGATTACAACTAACATCACAGAGTTACAAAAAAATTGTAAGAAATTACTGTGAAGAACTATATGCCAAGAAATTTGAAAACCAGGGTGAAAAGGACAAATTTCTAGAAAAATATAATCTCCCAAAACTGAATGAAGAAGAAGCAGAAAGCCTTTATAGACTGATAACTGCTGATGAAATCAATGCAGTAGTAAAAAACCTCCCGGCTCACAAAAGCCCTGGACCAGATGGATTCACAGGAGAGTCTTATAAAACATGTAAGGGAGAGCTAACCCCTATCCTTCTCAGACTATTCCAAAATATCCAAGAAGAGGGAATACTCCCAAACTCTTTGTATGAAGCCAACATCATTCTAATCCCAAAGCCAGATACAGATACAAGAAAAGAATAATACAGGCCAATATCGCTGATGAAGATAGACGCTAAAATCATCAACAAAATATTGGCAAACCACATCCAACAATATATTAAAAAGGTCATACACCATGATCAAGTGGGATTCATCCCAGGGATGCAAGGATGGTACAATATTCACAAATCAGTAAATGTAGTACATCACATAAACAATACAAAAGATAAAAATGACATTATATCAACAAGTGCAGAAAAAGCATTTGATAAGGTACAGCACCCATTTATGATGAAAACACTGAGCAAAGTGGGAGTAGAGGGAGCATTCCTCAACATAATAAAGGCCATATACAAGAGACCTATAGCAACATCATACTCAATGGGCAAAAACTAAAAGCTTTCCCACTAAGATCAGGAATAAGACAATGATGCCTGCTTTCACTACCTCTATTCAACATAGTATTGGAAGTCATAGCCACAGCAATCAGACAAGAAATAGAAATAAAAGGCATCCAAATTGGAAAGGAGAAAGTAAAACTGTCATTGTTTGCAGATGGCATGATAGTATACATAGAACACCCTGTAGACTCCACCAAAAAACTACTTGCCCTATATTAGTGAATTTGGCAAAACAGCAGGATTAAAAGTCAGTATGCAGACATTGAAGGCATTTTTGTACACCAACAACAAAATATCAGAATCAGAAATCAGGGGGAAAATCCCACTTGTTATAGCATCAAGAAGAATGAAGTACCTAGGAATAAACCTTCCCAAGGAGGTAAAAGAACTGTATTTAGAAAACTACACAACACTGAAAAAAAAATAAGAAAGATACAGATAAATGGAACCATGTACCATGGTCATGGATAGGAAGAATTAACATCATCAAAATGTTCGTATTACCCAAAGCAATTTATAGATTCTACGCAATCCCTATTAAAATACTAATGACATATTTCCCAGATATAGAACAAACACTTCAAAAATGTATATGGAACCATAAATGACCCCGAATAGCTGCAGAAATTTTGAGAAAGAAGAACAGAATAGGAAAGATCACAATACCAATATCAAACTGTATTACAAGGCCATTGTAATCAAAACAGCCTAGTACTGGCATGAGAGCAGACACATGGACCAGTGGAACAGAATAGAGAGCCCAGAAATAAACCCAAGTCTCCGTGGTCAATTAATATTTGACAAAGGGGGCAGCAGCATAAAATGGAGTGAAAATAGCCTCTTCCAAAAATGGTGTTGGGAGATCTTGACAGCTATGTGCAAAAAAAATGAAACTTGATCACCAACTTACACCGTACACAAAAATAAACTAAAGATAGATAAAAGACTTAAATATAAGTTGCGACACCATAAAAGTCCTAGAGGAGAACATAGGTAGGAAAATCTCAGATATCCCATGCGGCAATATTTTCACTGACATATCCTCTAGAGCAAGGGACATAAAGGAAAGAGTAAACAAATGGGACTTTATCAAATAAAAAGCTCTGCATGGCTAAAAAAAAAAACTTCAGTAAAGTGAAAAGGGAACCAACCGTATGGGAAGATATGTTTGTAAATGATACCTCAGACAAGGGTTTGAACTCTAAAATATATGAAGAACTCACACAACTCCACTCCAGGAAGACAAACAACCCAACTAAAACAACGGGCAAAGGACTTAGACACATCTCCAAGGAGGACATACAGAAGGGCCCAGAGACATATGAAAGGATGCTCAGCATCACTAGCCATCAGAGAGACGCAAATTAAAACCGCAATGAGATACCACTTCACAGCGGTCAGAATGGCTATCATAAACAAATCGGCAAACAACAAGTGCCGGAGAGGTTGTGGAGAAAAGGGAATCATAATGCACTGTTAGTGGGAATGCAGACTGGTGTAGACACTGTGGAAAACAGTATGGAGTTTCCTCAGAAAACTAAAAATGGAACTGACTTTTGACCCAGCAATTCCACTGCTGGGATTATGCCCTAAGAGCCCTGAAACACCAATCCAAAAGAACCTATGCACCCCAATGTTCATAGCAGCACAATTTACAGTAGCTTCTCTATCTCCAGAACTTTTTCATCTTTCCAAATTTAAACTCTATACCCATTAAACAATAACTCCCCATTCCCACCTCCTCCTGGCACCTGGTTACCATCTGCTTTGTGTCTCTGTGAATTTGATTACTCTGTGCACCTCATATAAGTGGAATTATACAGTTGTTCTTTCATAGTTTGCTGAATTCACTTAGTAAAATGTCTTCAAGTTTCATCCAGATTTTAGTATGTGTCAGAATTTTCTTTTTATATTGTATGTCCAATAACTTATTTTTGTAGTTAAAGTGTTTTTTATACTTGATCCTTTTAACTTCTGTTACAAAATTTAAGTGATTTACACAGCACCATTATAATATACCAGTATTTTGTATTTGTTTTTTTATTTACCTTCACCAGCAAGCTTAATAAACTTTCATATATTTTTATATTGCAGTGTAGGGCTTTTTTGTTTGTTTAGCATGTTTTGTAATGCAAGTTTTGTAGTGATGAACTCTCTCAGCTTTTGTTTATCTCAGAATGTATGTATTTCTCCTTGATGTTTAAAGGATAGTTTTTTATTTTGTTTTATTTTTTAACCAGCTATTGTATCATTGGTTGGCAGTTTTTTTTATCAGCACTTTCTGTATGTGTTGCTATTTCTTTATTGTCTGGCAAGGTTTCTACTGAGAAATCTGATTATGGTCTTATGGAGTCCTTTTGTACATAATGAGTTGCTTTTTTCCTGCTGCTTTTAAATTTCTCCCTTTGTCTTTGACTTTCAACAGTTTGATTATACTGTGTCTGTATGTAGATTTCCTTGGATTCCTCCTATAGGGAGTCTTTTGGGCTTCTCTGATTTGGATGTTCATTAACTTCCCTAAATTCAGGAAGCTTTGGGCCATAATTTCTTTATATAAACTTTCTACCCATTTCTCTCTCTCCCTTTTTTTTTCTAGACCTCCTACAATGTATGTATTGGTCTTCTTGACTTTGTCCCATAAATCCCTTAGGCTTAAAAGGGCCTTGGTAGGGAAAGAGAAATAAAGGAGAAGGAAGATTATAAGAATGTACCATTTGCATGGCTGTCATTGCCAAAATAAAAGCCCAGAGTTCATGAAAAAAAAATCCCTTAGGCTTTCTTCACTTTCTTTTGTATTTGTTCCACTGACTGGATAATTTCAAATGATCTCTGTTTGATTTAATCAAATCTTTATTCTGCTTCATCAAATCTGCTTTTGAATTTTTCAGATCAGTAATTGTATTATTCTTCAGTGCCAGAATTTCTGTATGCTTTTTAAAATATTTTTATCTCTCTTAATACTCATTTTTTAATACATTTTCTTGAGCTTATAGAGCGTCTTTATGATGGGTATTTTGATCTAGTTTTTAGATAATTAATATTCCTGTTTTTTAGGATCAGCTTCTGGAGATTTATTTTGTTCCTCTATTTGGGCTGCATTTCTGTGCGTCTGTCTGTCTGTCTGTCTGTCTTGTAACTTTATGTTGAGGTCTATGTTTTTGAAGAATCAGCTCGATATCCCAGTGTTTACATACTGACTCTATATAGGTGGATACCGTCAGCTCTCAGCCCACCTGCAGATTCTGGATACCTCTGAAACGCTTTTCAGATAGATACAGCATCTCTGGCTCTGGGTGGGCAATTTCCCAGTTAGAGTCTTGCCACTTCCTTTTTCAGAAGTTTGTGATCTCTTGCTCCCTCTGGTGTTTGTCTGTGACACTGCAGGTTCTCTGGTCTACAGCAAAACCCATCCTACTATCTTACCAGCCATGAGACATTCAAAACATGCCAGCTTCCCCTCAGCACCCAAAGTCAGGTGAGGTAGTTACCAATCCTTCAGGCAACCCTCTGAAGAGCTAGAATGCCAGACACACATTCTACTTCTTTCCCTCTCATTTGAGGAAGAAGGAGCTTTTCCCAATTACTCCACATTGTGCTTGCTGCAGCAAGCCACCTTCTGTTCTTCTGTGTTCTCAGTGGCCCCCCAGCCATGAACACTGTGCAGCTTCAATTAGCTCTCTAAGTGAGGTGAGCAGAAACCAGTTCCTTGGACAGCCTCTGAATAGTTAGAATGTTGGACACCCATTCTGGGAGGAGTCTGTGCTGTTCACTTTCAGTGGGCTGTACCTGCTTGGGGGAGGGGTTGGCATAAGTAAAGTGAAATTGCTCCTCTTACTCATTTCAGTGTTTCTGTTCTTGGCATTGTGCTTGCCTGGTGTCCTACAACTTCTTAACTGGATTTAGGAAATTTCATAAAGGTATTTTGATCTGTATATCAATGTTAAACCAGTGTTTCTGTGGGTAAGAAAGACTGGGATTTCTATTCCACCATCTTGCTGACATCTATCTGTCTAATAATTATTTTATTGGATATTTTACATTGTGAATGCTACATTATCAAATGTCTGGATTTTGTTGTTTTCCTTTTAAAGTATTGGTTTTCATGTTGGCAGGATGTTAATTTATTGAAAAACCTGCTTGATCTTCCAAAGTCTTTTTTTAAGCTTTATGTTTTTTAAAGCCTGTTTAGATTATCTTTTGCTCTAGGATTAATTTAGCCCTATTAATAAAACATGACCCTCCTATAGTATTTACTAAATGCCTTGGGTGTTCAATAATTTGCCATACAACTTGAACAGTAACAATGTCCAATAACTTGAACATTTCCCAATTGTGAGTTCTAAAAGTTATTCGGCCCGCAACTCCTTGGTAATTGTTATTTGACCAATTTGGATAGTTTAATCCTAAAAATGCACTACTTAATTTTTAACTCCAGTGATTTGTGGAACTTTTTCTTTCTTAACTACCTCTCTCTGGTCCTCTTCCTCACCAATTCGAGCCACCTCATAGTCTCCAAACTTTGATCTGTCTTCTCAATTTAGCATGATTACTGTGTTTTCTTGGGATCCTGTTCAAGATCTGGAAAATGGCTTCCAACAGAATTTCATGGCAGTTATATTCCTAACTTCTCTCAGAGTGTTGCTGTATATTGTTCAGTATTTGAAGATGTTTGTTCCAAATATTTTGTTCGATGTTCTGTGTTTTTTCTCTCTGTGGAAAGGCAAATCTAGTGCAGTTACTCCATTGTAGTTGGAAGAAGTCCTCTTTCTGTACACCATTATATTTCATTAGTTCTATAATGTTTAACTATTATGACTATTATTATTATTATTATTATGTCATATTGCAATGGCTTCAACTCTCAGGAGTAATACAAGAAAAAACAGTGATTCTTGTAAGCATGCAAGTCCTACTGTGGTATAAGTTGTATGATGTAATAGGGTATAATCTGTCAACTATATGTGAGCTAATTCAGAGTATCATGTATATCAACCACTAAGTTTTACAGAAGAAATTATAAATGCTGTTTAATTAATCAAACTGAATAAAACGATGTGGTTAGGGTAGTTTCTGTTATACCAGATGATACTGAATGTCTATAGATTTTTTTTAATATATTTTATTTACTATGCTATTACAGTTGTCCCATTTCCCCCCTTTTTCCCCTCCACCCCCTTAACCCGCCTTTCCCCACCCTTTAGTTTTTGTCCATAGGTCATACACATAAGTTCTTCTGCTTCTGCATTTCCTATACTATTCTTAACCTCCCCCTGTCTGTTTTCTACCTACCATTTATGCTACTTATTCTGTGCCCCTTTCCTCCCCTCCCCCCCTACTACTTCCCTGTTGATATTCCTCCATACCTTATATAAATCCCTTTAACATTCCATACAATAAAGGCTGGGTGATGATGAACTTCTTGAACTTGACCTTATCTGAGAAGCACTTTATCTGCCCTTCCATTCTAAATGTGAGTTTAGCTGGATAGAGTATTCTTGGATGTAGGTCCTTGCCTTTCATGACTTGGAATACTTCTCTCCAACCCCTTCTTGCCTGCAAGGTCTCTTTTGAGAAATCAGCTGACAGTCTTCTGGGAATTCCTTTGTAGGTAACTGTCTACTTTTCTCTTGCTGCTTCTAGGATTCTCTCCTTATCTTTAATCTTGTGTAATGTAATTATGATGTGTCTTGGTGTGTTCCTCTTTGGGTCCAACTTCTTTGGGACTCTCTGCATTTCCTGGACTTCCCGAAAGTCTATTTCCTTCACCAGCTTGTGGAAGTTCTCCCTCATTATTTGTTCAAATAAGTTTTCAATTTGTTGCTCTTCTTCTTCTCCTTCTGGCAGCCCTATAATCCATATGTTGGGCCGTTTACAGATGTCCTGGAGGTTTCTGAGCCCCTCCTCCGTTTTTTGAATTCTTGTTTCTTCATTCTTTTCTGGTTGGATGTTTTTTTCTTTCTGCTGGTTCACTCCGTTGATTTGAGTCCCAGTTTCTTTCTCATCCCTATTGGTTCCCTGCAGATCTCTCCTCATTTGTTCGAGTAATTGCGATAATTTTTCGTCGAATTCTGTGAGCATCCTGATTACCAGTGTTTTAAATTGTGCATCTGATAGGTTGGCTATCTGTTGGTCAGTTAGTTCTGGTGCTTTGATCTGTTCTTTCATTTGGGCCATTTTCCCCCCTCGGTGCACCAGTTACTTTAAGGGGCAGAGCCTTAGGTGTTCACCAGGGCAGGTCAACTCACATCGCTATTTTGTGATGCAGCCTGTGGGGGCAGGACCAGACTGAATGTAAGTGTCTTCTTTAACTCCTTGGTTGTTGGACTTCCTCTCAGTTCGATTTTCTGTCAGATCTGGTTGTTTTTGTTTAATTAAATTGCTGTTTTTTCCTCGTTTGGTTGTGTGCGGAGGCACAGCGTGTCCACCTACACCTCCATCTTGCCGGAAGTCCCTATAGATTTTCTTTTTTAGAATTTTAGGGTTTTGAGAAGTCACCTCATAAATCACCCCTTTCAGGAGATTTTTCCTGACCCTTTTCTGTGTTCTTACTTATTCTTAGTTATCAGCATGTTTGTTTTCCCTATTGATTGTGCACTTTTTGAGGACAGAGACAATCTTACTCATTTTCATCTTAGCAACTAGTGTAGGTCTTACAGCATTTGGATGATGATTTGAATGAAAGCTGTCTCTTTCTCCTGGATAAATAGCTTGGGTCTCCACTTTATCAGCCCATTATCTTTTAGTTACAAAGAATTTTCCAAGTGAAATAAAGCATTGAAATTATCACTATGTCACTTGGTCCAGGTTTAAAGAAAATTTGAGCTAAGGTAAAAAGGTCTTTTGGACCAGGCTGGAGAAGAGTGTTAGGTCAGTGTGGTAGTTTCTTGTTGCTTTCAGAATTTCTTTATTTTTAGGCCTTTGCAAAAATTTTTATTTTTAGCCCTGGCTGGTGTAGCTCAGTGGATTGAGCACGGGCTGGGAACCAAAGGGTCCCTGTTCGATTCCCAGTCAGGGCACATACCTGGGTTGCAGGCCAGGTCCCCAGTGAGGGCCACATGAGAGGCAACCATACATTGCTGTTTCTCCCTCTCTTTCTCCCTCCCTTCTCCTCTCTCTGAAAATAAATAAATAAAATCTTTTAAAAAAATTTTTTTATTTTTAGCCTTTAAAAAATGAATTCTTGTTTTTGCTTACAAATTCAAATAATTCCTTGCCTTTGTTAGTATTTACAAAATATTATTTGTAAGTAAATGAAATAAAAACTATTGATTTAAATTTCTGAGTAGTCATGTGAAAGGAATACATTGAGAATGTTATAAGCTATAGGGAGAGTGAGGTGGAAGTGTGAAGGGATTGAGTAAAATAGAAAAAACTTACGGATAAGGATAACAGTGTGGGTGATCTCTGGGAGAAGGTGGTAGAGGGGAAGTACAGTAGGGTATGGGGGGATATAAAGGGTGGTGGGCGGAGACTTGACTTGGGGTGATCACACAATACAGTGTACAGATGATGTGTTATAGAATTATGTACCTGAGACCTGTATAATTTTGTTAACCATTGTCACCCCAATAAATTCAATAAAAAGGGAAAAAAAAGAATGTTCTTACATTGCAGTATCTTAATCCCAGTGTATTTTTCCCCAACCCCATTTCATATCAACGTAGATGAGAATTTCCATTTGTTTTCCTTAATCAGTAACAGATACATTGCATGCTTTTTCTCTGTAAGGCACTGGGTTAGGAACTCTGGATACTTAAAAGAAAAGAACGCAGTGTCCATTCTCTTTTTAATGACCTTATCTTTTAGGTTGAACCATATGACATTGCTGATATTTGACTTTTTTTTTTAATTAGGAAAGAAAAATATAGGGTTTAACACACCCTTTTAATTTTTAAAAAATACTTTTAAGGTTTAAAAGTGTTTAGACTTTATAATTTCTTGTAGGAAAACATTATCTGAAAGAACACCGTTATGGCAAACCACCATAAAATGTTGTAGCTGCATTTGGGACAGGAGGTAGGGATTCTTCTCTTAAACACACCACAGCTTTCTTCATGAGGAGGTGAGAGGTACACTGGTTTGTATTGTTGGGACATCCATTGGGTGATCCAAGTTGCTTTTCCTTCAGGCAAGGGCTTTATCTGTCAGAAGGGCGTTAAACTTGACCTCCAAATTTGGCTGACAGTTTACTAATGAGAATCATAACTATTGGGTTGCTCTGGTATTTTGACATATTTATTGGGTTCTGAGCCACATCCTGGAAGGCCACCATAACTTCTGGATCCTGCTTGGTGGGCTGCAAGAACCTCTGAATCACTGAGAATTTCATTGAGCCCAGGCATTCCTGCCACTCCAGGCATTCCTCCAGGAAAATTACCAGGCATTCTCCCAGGAAAGCCACCTGGAAAAGAGCCATACTGAGCTCCTGATTGTCTTCTGGCTTATTCCTCCCTCTGGGCTCTCTCATGGTCTTCCCAAGCCTTCTTAACCCTTTCCATTCTTTCTTTGATCTCTTACTTTTCACATTTCTGCTCATACTTTCTCCAGTGTTCTGCAATTTTCTGGGCCCTTGGTTAAAGTTCTTTCAGCATTGCACTAGCATCTTCATCATAAACCAATTTACATGCAAGAGTAAGATCATGGGCTGCTTCTTCCCAATGGTCCAGAAGTCTGTGCTTTCCCTCGCCATTTAGCTGAATCAGGCTTTTATTTCAGTAGCTCTGTCAGTCTCAGATGGCAGCATTTGGCTTCTGTAATTGATGATACTGGCTCTCTTGGCATACAGAATCGCCAAGCAAGGATTTAGCTTGATGGCTTCTCTGAACTAGTAAATGGCTTTCTGTAGTTCACCATCGTTTAGGACAGCCACCTTTTTATGATGTGCCTGATCTATCATCTCCTTGGTTATCTCTACATTTTCATCTTCCATTTCTCGAGGAGTGTCAATGTGTGGTTCAATCACACCCTCATTGTCAATTTCTAGATCACTTTCCTCACTTGATCATTCATCTGTCTTTATTTCTTCCTCCACCTTCTTACTATCTGATTTTTCTTCCTTATTTTCTTCTGATTTGGTTTTATGAATAGCAGGTGGTATTTTACCTCTCATGCTCTCCATCCACTCCCCCAGGAAGTGCATTTCCTCGGTATGCAGAATGCTCAGATCCTGCCTACATATTTTCACAAAGGCCTGAAGCTCGCTCACTTTGTGGGGATCCGTGGCCGGGAAGTGGCAGGAGGTGGTAGGTGCAGCTAAGGTTGCTAACTCAGTGTGACCATATGGAAGGGGGCAAATAGTTTTTGATTTGTAAAAACAAAGCTATCATTTGAGTTCACCCAATAGTTAAAGCGTAAAAATAGATTCTGGGAAAACATAACCATACAGAGCACTAAATTACATGTTATGATTCATTGAATAGAATAAATGGTGTAGGAGTTTAAAGAAATAGAATCATTATCTTGGATAAGGAAGTTGGGAAAATCTTCATGAAATAGATTGTCAGTTTCAACTACCTTTTTTTTAAAGATTTTATTTATTTATTTTTAGGGACGGGAAGGGAGGGGGGGAGAGAGGGACGGAAACATCAATGTTTGGTTGCCTCTCGAGTGCCCCCTCCTGGGGACCTAGCCCCCAACCCTTCTGCAGCTGAGCCTTGATTGCTGTTGGCCAATTAATGGAGAGATATACCCAGACCGATCAGCTGTAAGGACTGGCAGTGACCACTGACCACCAGCCTCTGACCACTGTGTAGGATCAGCTGTGTCAGGATCCACTCCACAGAGTAGGACCTACCTCAGCAGGGCTCTGGTGCCTGCTTAGTCCATGTTTTGAGTGTGTCACTTGTAGAGGTGGTTGGGTGGTGGTGCTCTGACATGGTCTGTAGCTGTCCACTGGGTGCACAGGCTCTGTGGCCTCCCTAGAGATGCAGGCCAAGGTCAGCCACCTCCTGTGTTCTGCCTAGTGCCATCCAAATAAGCTACAAAGCAATCTGCAGTTGGATGCTACTTGAGCTGAGCTTGGCAGTGCCCAAGTGAGTCCAAACTGTAAACCAAGGCCAGTTACTGGTAATACCAGGTCTGGGGCCACTTAGCAGTAGGCATGGGGCACTAAGACCAGGTGCTGTTTGTTTGAGAGAATTTGGGAAGATCTGAAGCATGAGCCAAGAAAATCCATTTGTATGGAAAAGCCACTGGAAACAGCCTTGGCAGGCCCAAAACTTGGGTGGGGAAGAGCCTCAGGGAATTAGCAGGGCAGGGCAAATGTTGTGAGCCAGCTAGATGGAGTCTCAGAGATGGCTCCCACCTGCCAGCTCTGTGGGGGGAGTGCTCAGAAAAGAAACAATAGCCTCTGCCAGCACTTTTGTCTGGGAGAAAGCTGCCCCCCAGCTCTCTCCCTGATCCAGACAATTCAGTTGCTCCTATATATCTCTCATGCCTTTCTTTCTCTGCTTTTTCTCCCCACCACTCCCTCCACCCCAGGCAAACCCACCTCCCTCCTTGGTTTTGTCCATGTGTCCTTTATAGTAGTTCCTGAAAACCCTTTCAAGCTGCTGCTCCTGTGCAGAAACTCAGAGAGAGTGAGTCTTAGTAAGTCCATTCACAAGCCCTTTAAGAGGAACTGCCTGAGACTAGCAGTTTTTTTTCCACAGCCTCAATGCCCACTGGTTTTTACAACCAGAAGTTATCACTTATCTTTCTGGCATTGGAATCCTGAGCTGGGGGTGCTGGGACCTCTTGTTCCTGCAGTATTCCTCCCAATTTTTATCTGCCACACGTGGGTGTGGGACCAGCCCATGTCATGTCTCCACCACTCCTCCAGTGTGGATGTAGTTTCTTCTTTAATTCTGTAGTTGTAGGACTTCCACTCAGCTTGATTCCTAATAGTTCTGAATAATCGTTCCATAGTTTAGTTGTAATTTTGATGTGGTTGTGCAAGGAGGCAAGCCATGTTTACCTACACTGTCATCTTGAAGTTCTCTCCCTATCTTGTAATAACTGAAATTTTCTACCCTTTGGCTAATACTTCCCTGTTTCCCCTCCCCCACCCCCTGGAAACCACCATTCCACTCTTCTTCCTCTTTGATTTTGACTGTTTTATATTCATCATTTAAATGGTATAGTGTAGTATTTGTCCTTCTGTGTCTGGCTTATTTTATCTAACATGATGTTCTCTAGATTCATCTGTGTTGCTGCAAATGGCAGGATTTCCTTCTTTGTTTAATGCTGAATAATATTCTCTTGTATATACATAACATATTTTATTTATCTACTTGTCAATTGATAGACATGTCTTGGCTATTGTGAATAATGCAACAATGAACATGGGAATATAGATCTCTTTGTGATCCTGATTTTCAGTTCCTTTGGGTACCTGCCCAGAAGTGGGATTGCCAAGTCATACGGTAGCTCTAGTGTTAGTTTTTAAGATCCTCCATACTGTTTTCCATAGTAGGTGTATTTTCCCACCTATAGTATACCAGGGATCCCTTTTCTCTACAGTTTCACCTGCACTTATTATCTGTGGGGTTTTTTTTTTTAATAAAAGCTATTCCACAAGGCATGAGGTAATATCTCATTGCAGTTTTGCTTTGTATTTCCCTGATGATTATTGATGTCGAGCATCTTTTCACATATGTGTTGGCCAGTTGTATGTATATCTTCTTTGGAGAAATGTCTGTTCCTTTGCCCATTTCTAATGGCTTATTTGGGGTTTTTTTGCTATCATGTTGTAAGAGTTCCTTATACATTTTTAACATTAACTCTTTATTAAATATATGGCTTGTAAATATTTCCCCCATTCCATATGTTGCCTTTTCATTTTGTTGATTGTTTGCTTTGCTGTACTGAAGCTCTTTAGTTTCACATAGTCCTGTCTGTCAATTTTTGCTTTTATTGCCTGAACTTTTGGTGTCATATACTTTGTTTATATTTATTTATTTATTTTTAAAGATTTTATTTATTTTTAGAGAGAAGGGAAGGGAGGGAGAAAGAGAGGGAGAGAAAAATCAATGTGTGGTTGCCTCTCATGCGTCTCCTACTGGGGACCTGGCCTGCAACCCAGGCATGTACCCTGACTGGGAATTGAACCGACAACCCTCTGCTTCACAGGCCAGTGCTCAGTCCACCGAGCTATACCAGCCAGGGCTCATATCCTTTGTTTTTAAAGCTGAATACTATTCTATATATATATATATATACCACATTTTCCCTATCCATTCATCTGTCAGCGGACATTTGGGTTGCTTCCATATTTTAGCTATTGTGAATCATGCTGCTATTAATGTGAGTGTGCAAAAAAAAAAAAAAAAACCATTTCCTTATTATCCTGCTTTCAGTTCTTTTGGATATATAACCAGAATTGAGATTGCTGGATCATATGGTAGTTCTATTTTAAAATCTTTTTTAGGAATCTCTTCATGTCAAACCTTTTACAAAGTTCATTGCTATTGTTTCTGCTAAGCTGTATCTGAAAATATCTATTTGATTAATATGATGGACCTTTTTGATTAATTTAGGATTTTTTTTTTTTTTTTGTATATCTAGAGCCTTTGCAGAATCTGCACCATCTGCAAACAACCTAAAGAGTGAACTTGGTGACAAGGGAAAGAACAAAGATGAAGGGGAGGCTCATAACCATGAAAAAACTGATGGAGGTATTTGTCCTGAGCCTTATCCAGAAGAGAAAAAGAAGAAACGTTCTGGATTCAGAGACAGAAAAGTATGAAACACAGTTTTATAAATTAATCAGAAGTATAGTTAATTGAAAATTCAGATAATGCAGCTGAATCTCTCTTATGATGTATTTCAGGTGGTTCATGTTCATCTTGACGTAATTTGCCTCTTCACTATTTTCTGTCATGTTCTAAGGCAAACATACTCTTGGAATCTAAAGTTAATGGGATTAGGAAAAGGACCTAAGATTGGTAATCAGGATTAGAATATGCTTTCCTCTTTCTTTCAGTTCAGCTACCCAACATTGATTCTCTCTTTCTGGATCTTTCTGATGTTGAATGTTCTCATGTATATCAATTGAGTCTGTATGGTAATACAGATTTATGATGCCAGGTTGTAAAGGCAGAATAAAATCTCTTGGGAAATATACAATTATTTCCAGAAAATCACCTAATTTTGAGGACAGCATAAACTTCAACTGACTTCAGCATGCAATGTTTTTAACACCAATTGCTGTTTTACAGCTCTATGTCAGAAAAATTTTAGTTTCACTATAATAATGCCTATAATATTAGGCATTTGAATTCAGCAGACATGATTGGTAAAAAGTCTAAAGGGTGAATTTATTAGATATTTTGCATGTTAACATTAAAATTCAGGGAATTGCCTTCATTTGCTAAAATATAGCTAATCAATGCAAGAAGATAATTTGAGTTATTTCTGTGTTGTATGTTTGTGGTATACATTTGCAAAAAGTTTCTTTGAGACAAATATTTTCTATTTGTCTTTTTATATGAAGTTATTAAATAAATTTTATCACTTTCTGAATTCATTGCTTATTGAGGTGAATTCGAACAAAAGTTAGGTACCACAAGTTAATTGTTAACTGCCCCGGTGTTTCCACAATAATACATTTATCTAAATCTTTTGCTGAGTCAGTTCAAGAAAGTTCACATTTATCTTGCTCTAGTAGTTTCATTTAGAGTCCAGCTTTTATAAAGTAGCACTAAAATATCCCAAATAAACACTTATTTTTGAACCTTCCATTTTCCACTCCCACATTCTGTTCAAAAGACAACCATATCTCTTATGTCACTGAAAAAATGAAAGCTATCAATGTGAATTCATAATTCTCATATCTACAAAACCTTTCTGGTCTGTGTTTGAAATAGTTCTTATTTCTTTTACTGAAGTCTCAATGGAAGAACTGTTTTTCCTGTACAAGCATATCCATCCCACATGATACCCTGTTTCACCAAGAGCTGATGGCAGCACTTATTCTTTCTTTATGCTGTTTTATTTTCAGTTACTCTTTGTCTGTTTTTCTTTTACATAGTCTATGTAGGCATGTTAAAGATTCTTCTGTATTTAATTAAGTAATAAACTGAATTTTTAATTATGCATTTTTTCCTAGCTTCTCTCCCATTTATTTGCATTCCTTCCCTGCCATACCATAGTGCTCCACTTTCTACATGCTGTTTTTGACATCCCCAGTTTTCATTTAAACTTTCTGCTTTTGTTCTTTTACTTTCATGCAGTACTTCAAATACCCAAGAAAAAAAATAGAGACTACTGTATTGAACAGACATGTACCCAACACTTGTTTTCATCAGATTTTAACATTTTGCTATATTTGTTTGAGTTTTTTTAAGAAGAAATGAAATTAATATAAAAAATTTATTGCTGTATATTCTTTTCAATGCCATTTTTCTCTCTCCAACTTCAGAGTGGAACTAAAGGTAAACTAGTGGTAAACTAGTTTAGAGGTAAACTAGTGCCCTGAATTTACTATTTATTATTTCTATGTATGGCCTGTAGGGAATTTGTGCAAGTTTTCAGAGACTATCATTTGAAAAGGCATTATATGCAAAAACATGTTATCAAATTCAATGCATATGAAATATTGTACCTCAAGGACAAAATAGTGGAACTGAAAAAAAGTCTGTCTTCTCAACAAAAACTTTTCCAAAAGTTACAACTCGGGCGGATTCCATTGTAAAAGCTAGTTATGTGGTAGTATATTTAATAGCAAAAATATCAAAACCATTTACTGATGGTAAGTTTATTAAGCAATGAATAGAAAGCGTGGCAGATACAATTTGCCCTGAAAAAAAGGGATATTTCTAAAATCAGTTTGTTTCACCAGACTATAGCCAGATAAATTGAAGAAACTGGAAAATCTATCAAAAGAAGTTTGGAGCGTAAAGCTGCTAATTTTAAATTTTATGCTTTGGCAATGGGTGATAGCACTGATGCTACAGATGTGGTTCAGTTTGCGATTTTTGTTAAAGGTATTGACAATGAATATAATGTCACTGAAGAAATGACCTTTTTAGTACCATTATAAGACCCAACTAAATCAAGAGATTTATAAGAAGCAGTAAAAAATATGTTAAAGTGCTTTTGTTTGTCCATTGTCAACATATCTGGTATAGTCAGTGACAGTGCCCCAGTGACGGTACGTAAAAGAAAGCTTCTTGTAAAATTAATGGAAGACGATGCAGTTGCCGCCCAAAACTCACATTTGATGAAGTATCATTGCATTGTACATCAAGAAAATTTATACACAAAAACTTTAAAAATGGATACCATTGTGCAAATCTTCACCAAGACTGAATTTCATAAGAGCCAGGGGGTTGAATCATCGCCAATTCCGGGAATTCCTTAAAAGTATTGATGCTGACTATGGTGACATCATTTATTTTTCGGAAGATGGCTAATTTGAGGCCAAATGTTGAAAAGATTTTATGGTTTGCAACACGTTATTGTTTATGGTATTAAAAGACAAATTTGTGACAGAACTTGATGCAGAAAACTGGCTTACAGATTTAGCATTTTTAGTGGGTTTAACTGCTCATTTAAATGAGTTAAACATGCATTTTCAAGGTGAAAATCAACTTATCTATACCATGTTTGAAACCATAACATTCCAAATGAAACTGAAATTATGGCAAGGTCAAATTAAGGCAAACAGTTTTATGCATTTCAACATGTTGGCTAAACACGGTCCTGTGAACAGCAAAAAATATGCAGCCTTGCTTTTTGATTTGATACAAGAATTTGAAAACAGATTTCAAGATTTCCAGGAAAATAATATTTGCTATATTTGCAACTCCATTTTCAGTTGACATAAATACATTACCTGCCAATTTTCAAATGGAATGCATAGAGCTGCAATCTGACATTCAACTTGAAAAAAATTTGGTTGTGTCTCTTTACTGGATTCGTATAGGTCCTATCTTTCCAGACAAATATCCCTTGCTTCACAGTCACACTTTATTCATGTCATCACTATTTGGCTGCACCTACATTTACAAGCAACTATTTTCAAGAATGAAACACATTAAGAGTAAAATTAGAACCAAAGTATCTGATAAACACCTTGAGAACTCACTGAGAATTGCAACTACTTCTATCAAATCAGATATTGATGCACTAATTTCTCAAATACAATGTCAAACATCCCACTAGTTTTATGTTACCTTCTTTTACTTTTATAGTAAAAATTAAAAATCAATGACATTTTATTACTTAGATATGTACATTTTCTGTATTAGTGATCACAGACTTGGGACCTGCTTGATGATTTTAAAAGATTATCAAAAGGCTGCTGCATAATTAGGATTATCATGTGAGGACTTTTTTGCTTATCTCTGGTGACGAATATCACAAAAATTATGCATGAACCTTTTTTTTGTTCATCAGAGTTTGTTAGTGTTTGTGTATTTAATGTGTGGCCCAAGACAACTCCTCTTTTCCAGTGTGGCCCAGAGATGCCAAAAGGCTGGCCACCCCTGCCTTAAGTTCTCAATTCTGAAAAATTCTCACACAGTGCATCAGTATTGCTTCACTGTCATTGCTTTTCTTTTGGAACTCCACGTGGACCCAAAGGAACCTGTCCCGCAGAGCCTTAGGTATTCATCAGGGGCAACCCATGTCACTGCATTATGGCACTGTTTGTGGAGGAGGGGTCCAAGAGGGAACAATGCTGCTTGCTGGACTCTGACTCTTGGCCAGCTTTCAATCACTTACTCTGCTACCCACAAGCAAATTGGGCCCTTCTGGTGCTGATTCCCGGGTGGATGGGTTTGTGAATGTTCTAGGATCCCATGGGTCTATCCAACAAAGTCTTCTGTGAGGCTTGGAGTTTCTCCTGCTACCTCAACCCCCACAGGTTTTTATAGGCAGAGGTTTTGAGGCTTTCTTTTCCTGCGCTGGAACCCTGGGTTTCACGGTCTGTCTTGCTCCCTGATTGTTCCTCCCAGTTTATCTGCACACTAATGTGGGACAGCCCAGTCTGCCAGTTGCCTCACCTACCCGGCCCACCAGCTGCCACCTTGCTGCATGTCCTCTCCACCCCAACTGCTCATCTCTGCCCCTCCCATCAGTCTAGATGAATGTTTCTTCTTTAACTCCTTGGTTTTCAGACTTCATGCAGTTTGACTTTCTCGCAGTTCTGGTTATTTTTTGTTTGTAAATTTGTTGTTGTCCTTCTTTTGGTTGTGTGAGGAGGCAAAGTATATCTACATACACCTCCATCTTGGCCAGAAGTCCAGTATTTGCATTTTTGTGACTGGCTTGTTGAGCTTAGTATAATGTTCTCAAGGTTCATCATGTAACATAAGTCTGAATTTTCTTCCTTTTTTAAGGCTTGAATAACATTCTGTTGTACATGTATACCATATATTGCACATCCATTTATCCATTGATAAATGGGTTGTTTCTACATTTTAGCTATTGTCAAGAATTCTGCTATGCACATGGGTATACAGATATCTCTTTGAGAATCTACTTCTCATTCTTTTGTGTATTTACCCAGAAGTTAAATTGCTAGGTCATTGGTCATTCTGTGTTTATTTTTTTTTTATGGAACCGTAAGACTGTTTTCCACAGTGCTGTACCATTTTATATTGTCACCAGCAAGGATTCCATTTTTTCCACATCCTTGCCAACACCTGTTATTTTGTATTTTTTTATATTAGCCATCCTAATGATGTGAAAGGTATCTCAGTGTACTATTCATTTTCATTTCCCTAATGATCAGTTATGTTAAAATTCTTTTCATGTGTTTATTGGCCATTTGTATACCACCTTTGGAGAAATATCTGTTCACATCCTTTGTCCATTTTTTAACTCAGTTTTTGCTTTTTTTTTTTATTGTTGAGTTTAGGAGTTGTCTATGTAATCTGGTTGTTAATTCGTTATCACATTAATGGTTCGCAGTTATTTACCCTCATTCTGTAGATTGCCTTTTTACTCTGTTGACATTGTCTCTTGATGGATAAAATTTTTATGACCTTAATTTGTTTATTCATCTTTCACTTGATTATTTCCTATGCTTTGGAACTCTTTGTCTCGTTTTGGAATACCATTACCATTAGAAGTTCTGTATTTGGCCAAAATCTTGTTTGTAACTTTTACCCATGAGCTTAGTTCTGATACTCAATGTCATACAGAATGTCTGAATTTCTATTTTTTTTTATTGTTGTTCTATTACAGTTGTCCCAATTTTCCCCCATTGCTCTCCCCTGCCCCCCACCCTCCCATAGTCAATGCCCACCCTGTTGTCCATGTCCATGAGAATGTCTGAATTTTTTTAAATAATTATTTTACTGTAAAATAATACACAGAGGAACACAATACATTGATTTTTATGGGAATCATTTCATTCTTTATAGTTTTATTACCCAAATGTGCATCCCTAGATATATTCACCCAAGAAATATTTTTGCATTGCCTTTTTTTTTTTTTTTTTTAGAGAAAAGAAGGGACAGAGAGAAACATCAATGCTAGAGAAGCATTGATTGGTGGCCTCCCTTAGTTGCCTGGGCTGTACCACCTGGACTGGGGATCGATCGTGCTCACACAGACTGGGAATTGAACCCACAACCTAGGCATGTACCCTGACCAGGAATAAACCTGCAACCTTTCGGTTACGGGACAGTGCTCCAACCAACTGAGCCACACCAGCCAGGGTCCTGTTTTGTTTTTGATGATACCTTTTATTCTAGCAGAAACCAGGCCATTTTACCAATAAGGTTTTCTACTGTCAGGATTTTCCTGATGTTTATTCTCAGTGAAATTCAACATGTTCCCCTGTTCTCTGTACCTGAATATTGGCAACTGAATTCTGTGTCTTTTTTTTTAAAAAAGATTTTATTTTTATTTATTTTTAGAGAGAGGGGAAGGGAGGGAGAGAAACAGTAATGTATGGTTGCCTGTCACATGGTCTTCACAGGGACCTGGCCTGCAACCTAGGCATGTGCCCTGACTGGGAATCGAACCGGGACCCTTTGGTTCCCAGCCTGCGCTCAATCCACTGAGCTACACCAGCCAGGGCTGAATTCTGTGTCTTGATCAAACTCAGATTTTATCGTTGTGGCAAGACTATAGAATGTACTACATTCTTTTATCAGGAGGTACCTGATGTCTAATGCTTATCTTTTTGTGATAGTAGCAGATACTGATGTTCAGTGGTTAGATCTATTAATTCATTGGGGTTGCAAAATGGTGATATTCTATTTTTATCATATCTTCTACATTTATTTCTTTAACCTAATGGAATCAATTTTATTAAATATTCAGAATAAGACAATAGAATGTACTGCTTGACATGCTCAAATAGATAAATATAGCCATAATAGTTGCAATAGAAAAAGTAATTGAAAATCAAAACAGAAATAAAACTAGAATAGGTAGTAATAAAAATAGAAATATTTTTAATTTTTTAAATTTTTTATAACTTATTGGGGAGACATTGGTTAATAAAATTATATAGGTTTTCTTTTACACTTATTAAGTAGACTACTTTATAAAGAGACATTTTCCCTCATCTGTTATGTAATTGCTACTGCTACTTGACTATTATTTGGTGCAGTTAGGAAATATAATGCCTGAATTTTTTGATCCAATTAAAGTTTAGCAGTTTTATTTAAGACAACTGTCTTAAAACCATGTTGCTCAAGAATGTTTTAAGTAAATGATTGAACATAAGTATTATAATTCTATTACTAATTTTTTTTTTCTCCTAGCTAAACATACAACATCCTTCAACCATTTTTGATATATCTTTGTTTCCTAGCCTTTGTTATATTGGACCCTGTATTCTGAACCCTTTGTATAATAATTTGTTAGTGTTCCTTTTAACATGACCACTTAAAAGGAGGCAGCTCCATATCAACTGATATGGAATGATCTCCAAGATATATTGCTAAGTGGAAAAAAATGCAAAATATATACTATACAATATGTCTATACAAAACTCTACCAGTGCAGGAATGCACAAGTATTACTTTCCTCGAACTATTGTTTTAAACTAAAACTAATTAATAGTATTAAGCAGCATAAATTAGTGATTCTTGTAACAACCAAGGAATCTGATTTTTAGTCTGAAAATCATTGACTTTTTTCTTTTTTAAAGTATTTTTATTGATTTGCTATTAGTTTTCCCAGTTTCTCCCCCTTTACCCCCCCTCTGCCCTGTCCCCCAACCCTCCAGCATTCCTCCCCCTTAGTTCATGTCCATGGGTTGTACATATAAGTTCTTGGAGTCCTCTGTTTCCTATACCATTTTTTATCTCTCCCTGTCTATTTTATGCCTACCAATTATGCTTCTTCTTCCCTGTACCTTCCCCCCCTATTCCTCCCTTCCCCCTCCCCACTGAAATCCCTCCATGTGATCTCCATTTCTCTGATTCTGTTCCTGTTCTGGTTGTTTGCTTAGTTTTTGTTTTTGATGTTTTTCTTTTCTTTTAGGTTCATTTGTTGATAGTTGTGAGTTTGTTGTCATTTTACTGTTCATATTTTTTATCTTCTTTTTCTTAGATAAGTCCCTTTAACATTTTATATAATAAGGGATAGTGTAATCTTGGATGTAGGTCCTTACCTTTCATGACTTTGAATACTTCTTTCCAGCTCCTTGTTGCCTGCAAGGTTTCTTTTGAGAAATCAGCTGATAGTCTTATGGGCACTCCTTTGTAGGTAACTCTCTCCTTTCCTCTTGCTTCTTTTAGGATTCTTTCTTTATTTTTAATCTTGGGTAACTTAATGATGATGTGCCTTGGTGTGTTCTTCGTTGGGTTCAACTTCTTTGGGACTCTCTAGGCTTCCTGGACTTCCTGGAAGTCTGTTTCCTTTGCCATATTGGAAAAGTTTTCCTTCATTATTTGTTCAAATAAGTTTTCCGTTCCTTGCTGTTGTTCTTCTCCTTCTGGCACCCCTATAATTTGGATATTAGAATGTTTCCGGTTGTCCCAGAGCTTTGTAAGACTCTCTTCACTTTTTTGAATTCTTGTTTCTTCATTTTGTTCTGGTTGGATGTTTATTTCTTTTCCAAATCGTTGCTTTGACTCCTGGTTTCCTTCCTGTCACTGTTTGTTCCCTGAATATTTTGCTTTATTTCACTTTGGGTATCCTTCATTTGTTTTTTCATTTTTCGACCGAGCTCAATCACTTCTGTGAGCATTTTGATTACCAGGGCTTTAAATTCTCCATCAGATAGGTTGGCTATCTCCTTATCACTTAGTTCTCTTACTGAGGTTTTGCTCTGTTCTTTCATTTGGGCCCTATTTCTTTGACTTGGCGCATCTGATAAGTTGTAAGGGGGCGGGGCCTTAGGTGTTCACCCAGACAGGGCAACCCTCTTTGGTGCGAGGGGCCAGAGAGGCAACAGGGCAGCCCGCCTGCTCATCTCTAGCCTACTTTCCACCGAACTCTCGTGTGAGAATGGAGTTTCTCTCATCGCGGCAACTGCCATACATAGTCCACAGTCAGCTCTGAGTCTCAGTTTCTCCTTCAGCCAGGCCAGCCTGTCCACTCGGTCCACCACCTCACCCACCACCTCACCGTGGTTTTTCTGAGGTGGCCCCCATGGTCCGCCGCCTTACCAGTCTGGTTGTTCTGGTTGATTTTTTCTTTAATTCCTTGGTTGTCAGAGTTCGATGCAGTTTGATTTTCTGGCGCTTTTGGTTGTTTATTGATTTTAGATTGGTTGTTATCCTCCTTTTGGTTGTGTGAGGAAGCAAGGGGTTTCTACCTACACCTCCATCTTGGCCGGAACTCAGTGAAAATCATTGACTTTTAAGTTATCTTTCTGCCTTTGTCTTTTATGTGACCTAATCAACCATTTTTAGTTCACAAAGCCATCTTTACTGTAGCTAACAGCTTATACTCTAAACATTGCAAACATTTTTGGTTATTTAGAAAAACAAGCATATAGAGGGTCTAAAGAAAGTCATTTTTTCTGAGCCAGTATTACCAGCAGATATTTGTAGTGTGATGTGAATGTCTTTGATTTAAGACTGTCAGCAAAGTCTCAAGACTTCTATGGGGTTGAAAATCTCCTTAGTGTGTTTGCCACATGACAAACCTTTTGATACAATCTATGAAATCAGTATCCAGATTTTAATGCAAATGAGCATTAGAAAGACTCCTGTCATGTATAGTTACCAGTTAGCAGGTCTTTCTTAGTTGCTGAAAGCATATCTGGTAGTGGAATTAAGACCACTGTTAGGTAGCCACTGTCAGTGACCTCAAAGTGATCATCTAGCCAGGACTGACATTTACAGTAATAGCTGTGTTAATGTGCAAATTTAAAAATTCAGTGTTTTTCTTAGTATTATGGGTTGCTTTATAGACATTGAACTGATGGGAGTTTAGATCGTATTGCCCTTGACACACACATTACTTATAAGATACTATTTATTGTTGACTGTCTCAACATATAAAATTCAGGTATAAGAGCAATCTCTTCACCATAGTATTATGTACTTGGTTTTTGGTGAAAAGGACTTCTTTCATACCTGAATTTGTAAAAGAATACTATGCAGAAGATACAGTATTTTGTATATTTCATGAACAGAATGGGGGCTTGGATCCCAGATAAGGAAATGGGATTTCATGTAATATTATACTCTTTTAGTTAAAGGAATGTCTTATTTTATTTTGTTCCTGTTCAAATATTTGCTGTGCATTTCCCAACTTTGCTCTTTTCTAAATAAGCTGTATATAGAGAATCTCTGGCAGTTTGCTTAATTTTATAGAAAAAAGTAGTTTTATTTGAGACCAATTGATAATTGAGTTTCCATGGTGTATAATTTTATTTTTTTAATGTTATCATTTCATGTACTTTGTGTTTGAAAGACCATGAGCTGTTCATACCCATGAAGTCCTAAGTCTGTTTTGTTTTAGGATTCAGGAAATTGCATAAAAGTAAAGTCTGTAAAATCAATTCTTTTTAAAAAATCTTGGTATTTAAGAATCTGTAGGCTATTATGTATATGGCTTTATACCCTGATGCTCTGTTACCAAGATGTTTTCAATTCTCATATGACATTTTTCAATTTTGCTAGCTTTCAGTGATTTCAGAAATAAGGAAATTCTTTTTTTAAGTTCATTTATTTATTCATTTTTAGAGAGGGAAGGGGAGGGACAGAGAAGGATAGAAACATCAATGTGTGGTTGCCTCTCACACACCCCCTCTGGGGACCAGGTCCACAACCCAGGCATGTGCCCTAGACTGGGAACCAAACCAGCGACCCTTTGGTTCGCAAGCTGGCATTCAATCCACTGAGCCACACCAGCCAGGGCATTATTATTACAAAAATTCTTTTTAAAAAATTCTGAACAAGTTACACAAGCATTGCCTCAAATGGAGTATGAAAGGTATATTTGAAGAAAGAGGTTCAAGAGTTTTGAAATTCATGTTTATATCTAATATAAAAAATATCCAGCCCTGGCTGGTGTAGCTCAGTGGACTGAGCGCAGGCTGTGAACCAAAGGGTCACTGGTTCAATTCCCAGTCAGGGCACAAGCCTGGGTTGCAGGCCAGCTCCCCAGTAGGAGACCCATGAAAGGCAACCGCACATTGATGTTTCTCTCCATGTTTCTCTCTCTCTCTTTCTCCCTCCCTTCCCCTCTGTCTAAAAGTAAAGAAATAAAATAAAAAATAAATCTAGTAATAGAAAAAGTGATATAATCAAATTTCCAAAAAAATAACATACAAAATATATATAAGTGAGAATTGCCTAATAGTAACACTCTGATTTTCTAATTTTAGGTAATGGAATATGAGAATAGGATTAGAGCATATTCCACACCAGACAAAATCTTCCGATATTTTGCCACCTTGAAAGTAATCAGTGAGCATGGTGAATCTGAAGTGTTTATGACTCCACAAGATTTTGTGCGATCCATTACACCCAATGAAAAACAACCAGAACGTAAGTTGCTATTGTGAAAAATAAGATTGTGATATTTATTTTGCTATATGCTACTTCATTACTTTCCATGTATTGCCTAACCTTTATAGGTCCATGCAATCATTATATTCACCATGCAGCTCCTGCGTGTCAGGCATTATGCGGGGCTTTAGGAGTATAGAAGAGAAGCCTGCAGTCTAATGTGGCAATCCCCAACCAGGGTAAAGGATTGAGGGGATTGTGCTCCTCCAGCTGAGGTTCATTGCCTGTAATGAGAATGTTCCTGAGGGCAATGCATTACATGTGACACTATCAAGTTACTCTTTAGTGAGGGAGACAGAGAAAGTAGCAGGTAATTTCAGGAAGGTTGTGAATTGTTAGAGAATGAAGGTGCTGTGGCAGTATAAAGAAGAGGCACTTAGCTAATCTGAAAGTTGGGAGAATGGTTTCTAAAGAATACATCTAACTTTGGAACAAAGCCTGTATAGGCATTGCACTTACTTTACAAAGAGTTTAAATAAACTATCTTAAATATGCTCAAAGAATAGTGGGAAAGGTGTCTCATGTACAGGACATAGCTGAACAAATGAGGTGTGACAAAAGAAGATAAATGGCTTAATGTTGTAAGTTAAGGGTAACAATTTACAGATGTTTATGGGAGACATGCTGGGGAAAATAACAGAGCAGAGAGCTCTAACAATTAATCCTTCCACTGAAGCAACCATTAAGATGCCAAAAATGGACAGAAACAACTTTTTTCGAACATTGGAATCTGATAAAAAAAACTTACAGCAACTAAGGAGGGTTTAATGAAGAAAGAGGTTGCCAAATTTTGGTAAGAATGTATTGTGGCCTTTGCTTACCTGCCTACAGTGTCCTGTGTCCCAGCTTAGCAACAGCCATGGTGATGGCAGTGTACATTCCTACTGTGGCTTACTGGTAATGGGGAGTTAAAAAAAATCTACTACAGGCCCGGCTGGTGTAGCTCAGTGGATTGAGCGCTGGCTGGGAACCAGAGGGTCCCGGTTCGATTCCCAGTCGGGGCACATGCCTGGGTTGCAGGCCAGGTCCCCAATGAGGGCCATGTGAGAGGCAACCATACATTGTTCTTTCTCCCCCCCTTCTCTCTCTGAAAATAAATAAAATAATAAATTAAAAAAATAAAAATCTACTACATAAGGCCACTGTACCAAGACCAGGAGATGTAGCAGCTCTACATAATACAAAGAAACAAACACAGGGAGAGATCAAGAAAGATGGCTGCAGAGTAGATGGAAGCTCTGTCCGCTTGCTTCCAGACCTCGGACTGGATTTGCAGCTAAATTACAGAGCAATCAACTTGAAAAAAACAGTTGAAGTGTAGCTTATGTAAAATGTTATAAGCAGGAGCATGGAGAAGGACATAAGAGACAAGGACACAGTGAGTCCCCTCACTCAGGTGCAGTGACCAGGAAACTGGAGGACTGTTGTGGCAGCAGACCTCCCTCCCCTTGTGAGTGTGGGGTCTCAGCCCTAAGCAGGGGTTCTTAGTCCAGAACAATAAGAGATGGGAAGGGGAGGCCGTGTAGCATCATGCGGTGGGAAGCAGTGGGGATTTGATCCACCTGGGAGACTCTCAGAGACCCATCCTAGTGAAGGAGCAAGCCCATTCTTAAAATGTCAGCTTGGTAAGTTCACTCCAAACTATGTCTGCTGGAGGAGTCAAGGCGCAGTTACAGGCCAGAAGATGGGTCTGCTTCATACACCCAGCATTGATTTTGAAGGGGCCTTTGTTCTCTGGATGAACTTTGGGCAGAGAGCCAGTCTGGATGTTAAGGCTGGAGAGAAAGGACTGCTGTCACTCACTGAGTAGCATGGGTGGTGCTCCTCCCCAGACCTGCAGAGATGCTAGGTCTGCTCCAAGACAGAGGGGTAGGCACTAGGCTGAAATTTGGCCCCACCCTGCTTATTCATACTGCGTGAAGGAGTGGGACATTTGGCCCTTTTGGAGTCCTGGAGGAACTGGGAGGTTCGGCCCCACCCTGCTGTCATAGGCTGCCCAGAGACTTTTTTTTTTTTTTCTTGATCCCATCCTGCTCGGTTAGGCGGCAGGGACATGCCAGGGAGCCACGCTGAGCTGGGTTTTTGCAACTACATCTTCCAGGTGGGTCCAGGAGTCAGGTGGATGTGTGCTAGGCTCTGTGGCTGCTTTACCATGAGGCAGAGCTTGAGTTTAAGCAGTGTAGCCATGGGAAAGAGAAGAAGTGCCTGAGATGCCCCCCACCTCCACAGAGAGTGAGCAATACCCCAGAGTCTGTGTGAATCATCCCTGCCAGGTCCTGGTTCCCCCTGCTGAGCTCATTCCAGTGGGGGAAGGGACAGCAGCTCAGACTGGGGGACATTCAAAGGATAAGACTCCAGGCATTCCCACCCTCTGGGCTCCCAAAGCCCCACCGCATTGATCTACTAGAAGCTTTGCACTGACAAACTTGCCCAGGGCAAGTCAAGGACAGTGTTTGAAATTGCCTTGCAACAGAGAACCTCTTGGGAGGCCCAAGAATGGCATAAGTGGCCAGCTTCAAAAAACATCGGAGAGAGATTCACGGGGCCTCCACGTTCACTATCCAGAGATTGCGGTAGGCACAAACTGCTGAGGCAACCACGCTGTTTTTGTTTTTAATCTTTTCTTTATTTTCTTTTTTCTATTTCACTTTTTTCTTTCATATCTTTTATCCTATCTACCCTATTCTTATTCTATTTTTTCTCTTTTCTTTTTATTTTTTCCCCTTTTCCTTTCCTATTCTTTATTTTTTTCTCTATATGTATATATTATCTTTTAAATTATTATTACTATTTTTCTTTCTTTTCTCTTACTTCCTTTCATATTCTCTTATCCATTTCTTTTTTCCTTCTCTAACTATTTTTGGTTTTATCTTTTATTTTCTTTTTAAAATCTTTTTATTATTTTGTTGTTTTTGTCTCTTTCTTCTTTTCTTTTTTTTTTTTTTTTTTTTTTTTTTTTTTTTTTTTTTTTTTTTTTTTTTTTTTTTTTTTTTTTTTTTTTTTTTTTTTTTTTTAGTTGTTTCTTTTATTCTTGTTGTTGGTTTGTTTGGGTTGTTTTTTTCCCAGTTGTTTTCAGTTTTGTTTTGTCTGCTTAGCACCTGTACAACAATTTGTATAATGTGGTCAGGGCTAAGCCATACAGTCAACAGCCTGAAGGTCAAGTTCACCCATGAACAGGACAATAGCAATTAAGAACAAAGTATAATTCTAGGACCCACATAAGCCACACAAGGGTCATTCCTAAAGCACCCAGCTCAGGTGATCTAGGAGACTGCATCATTAGCCCTCACAGGACACCTACTACAGAAGGCCACCCCACCAAATCTGGAAGTCATAGCAGTTCTATTTAATACATGGAAACAAACACAAAGAGACGGCAAAAATGAGGAAACAAAGAAACAGACCCAAAATGAAAGAACAGGAGGAATTTCCAGAAAAAGAGCTAAATGAAATGAAAGTAAGCGATTTATCAGAACCAAGAGTTCAAAGTAACGGTTATAAGGACGCTCAACAGCATGAAACAGGACATAGAAACCATGAAAAATAACAAGGTGGAAATGAAGAATAACACCTAAAATACAGAATACAGTCAAACCTTAGTTTTCAAGTGTCTGCCATCTTGAACAGTTTGGTTCTTGACCCGACAACAGTTTTATGCTCAGTAGAACCTTGGTTCTGGAACTTAATTCAACTTACAATTGAAGAGGTAGAAAAAGAGGGAAGGGAAGATATTCCTACTTCACTAATCAAGGAAATGCTTGTGAAATGGGGAGAAATGCAAAGTTTTATAGAGAAATATCACCCTGACAAAGAAGTAGGAAACTGTGTGATAAAGTTGTTCAATGACAATGCAGTGTTTCACTTCAAGGAAGAGTTAAAACACAGGCAAAAACAAACATTTGTTTGAGACAGAAGCCCAGGGAGCCCAAAACAAGTTCTAGTGGAGCTAGAGACAAAAGAGAGAAAGACCCCTAGAAGAACAGATACCTGATGTTTTTATGGAAGGGGTCTCCCTTCCAAATAATAACATCCCCCCATCCCTCCTCTCCATATCAGTCATTAATGGCTCTCAACATTGAAAGTAAGTTCTAGTGTGTACATAAATTTTCCTTTTTTACTGTATATTTCATTTATTTTTGGTTAAATTTTCATTTACATTTCATGTTCTTTTTGTTTTTAAAGTGTTTATAGATCAAACATTACATTAGACATGTACTGTGTATAAGAAAGGTTCAAACAGGAAATCATTTGGGGGTCTGGAATGGATCGATTCAGTTTACATTATTTGTAATGAGAAAAAATGATTTGGTTTCTGAACAAATTGCTTCTCAAACAGCCTTCCAAAATTAATCATTCAAGAACTCAAGTTCCACTGTACACTAGAAGGAAAATAATCAGTAGGTTGGATGAGGCAGAGGATTGAATCAGCAAATTAGAAGACAAGGTAGAAAAAACACTCAATCAGAACAGCAAAAGGAAAAAAAGAATTAAAAGCAGGAGGATAGTTTAAGGGATCTTTGGGACAACATAAAACATAACAATATCCACATCATAGGGATACCAGAATGAGAAGAAAGAGAGCAAAGGATAGAGAACATGATTGAAAAAATAATGACAGAGCCTGGCTGGTGTAGCTCAGTGGATTGAGCGCAGGCTGCGAACCAAAGGGTCCCAGTTTGATTCCCAGTCAGGGCACATGCCTGGGTTGCAGGCCAGGTCCCCAGTGAAGGCCGTATGAGAGGCAACCACACGTTGATGTTTCTCTCCCTCTTTTTCTCCTTCCTTTCCCCTCTTTGAAAATAAATAAATAAAATCTTTTTTTTAAAGGAAAATATTAAAAAAAAGGAAAAAAGAATGACAGAAAACTTCCCTAACCTGGTGAAGGAAAAAGCCACACAAGTTCAGGAAGCACTGAGCCTTAATCAGGATGAACTCAAAGAGGCCCACACCAACACATATTATAATTAAAATGGCAAGGTTTAAAAACAAAGCACCTGTACAAGAGAATCTTAAAGGCAGCAAGAGAGAGGCAGTTAGTTACCTACAAGGGAGTTCTCATAAGTCTTTCAGCTGATTTTTCATCAGAAACACTGCAGGCCAGAAGGGAATGGCATGAAGTATTCAAAGTAAAGAAAAGCAAGGATCTGAATGGAAGATTTTTTTTTTAATTACTTTATCGTTTTTCAATTACAGTTGTCTGCATCCTCTCCCCTCCCCTCCCCTCCCCCCACCCCCTCTAAACCACCTCCCTTCCTGCCTCCATTCTCCCTCTTGGTTCTGTCCACTGAATGCAAGATTAATCTATCCAGCAAGGCTGTCTTTTAAAATTGAACATGAAATAAAGACCTTCTCAGACAAAAAAACAAAAAAAGCAAAAACCCTAAACTAAAGGAGTTTTTGGCCACCAGACCAGCATTGTGAGAAATGTGAAAGGGACTGCGCTAAGAAGAAATATAGAGAAGGAGGAACATAGACATCAAGAATAAAAACGGCAATAAATAAGTGCCTATCAACATTAACCTTAAATGTAAATGGATTAAATGGTCTATTCAAAAGACATAGGGTGGCTGAATGGATAAGAAAACAGGAACTATATGCTGTCTACAAGAGACCCATCTCAGAACAAAAGATTTACACAGGCTAAAAGTAAAGGGATTGAAAAAATATTCCATGCAATGGAAATGAAGAAAAGTTGGCATAGCAATACTTTTATCTGACAAAATACCATCTTTTTTGGACAATAAGAAGCACTGGACCATAAGACACACCTAGGTTTTAGAGGAGGAATATAGGAAAAATATTTTTGAAGCAAAAAATGTGGTAAAATATTTAATAACATAAATAACATAATATTTCACCAATGTAAATATAAACAGAACTCAGGTAAGCTACATTCAGACTATAAGATGCAACCCCATTTTCCTCCCAAATTTCGGGGTGGGGGTGCATCTTATAGTCCAAAAAATATGGTAGTCTTCAAAACAAAGGCCATAGCAAGAGACAAAGAAGGCCACTAC
The DNA here is from genome assembly GCA_004026765.1 of Micronycteris hirsuta. Classification (NCBI taxonomy): domain Eukaryota; kingdom Metazoa; phylum Chordata; class Mammalia; order Chiroptera; family Phyllostomidae; genus Micronycteris; species Micronycteris hirsuta. The sequence continues at coordinate 28,860 of PVJI01007741.1, read as the reverse complement.
ATAGTGCTAAAGGGATTGATTCAACAAGAGGATATAACCCTGGTAAATCATATATGTACCCACTATAGGAGCACCTAAATATATTTTAAAAAGAAAACTCTTGGTGGAATTTAAGGAAGAGATTGACAGCAATAAGTCATAGTAGAGGACTTTAACACCCCACTGACATCAGTGGATACGTCTTCCAGGCAAAAAGTCAACAAAGGAAACAATGACCTTAAATGAAACACTGTATCAGATGGAATTAATTGATATTTACAGAACATTTTATCCCAAAGCAGCAGAACATACATTCTTCTCTGGGCCATGGAACATTTTTGAAGACAGACTACATGTTAGGACACGTTATAAGTCTTAACAAATTCAAGAAGATTGAAATCATATCAAGCAACTTCTTGCATCAGAGTGGCATGAAACTAGTAATCAACTACAATTTTTAAAATCTCAAAAACACTTCAAACACATGTAGTCTAAATAGTATGTTATTAAATAATGAATGTGTTACCAAAGAGATGAAGGAAGAAATTAAAAACTACTGGGAAAAAAATTAAAATGAACATACAACAACCCCAAATCTACGGAGCACAGCAAAAGCAACCACGGGAGGAAAGTGCATGGTATTACAGGCCTACCTCAAGAACAAGAAAAACCTCAAATGAACAATCTACCTCTACACTTGAAAGATTTAGAAAGCAACAACAAGAAAAGCCCAGGGTAAGTAGAAGGAAGGAAATAATAAAGATGCAAGTGGAAATAAATGATATGGCAGCTAAAGAAACAATATAAAAGATCAGTGAAACCAAGAGCTGTTTCTTTGAAAAGATAAATAAGATTGATGAACCCTTAGCCAGGCTCTTGATGAAACAAAGAGAGAGGAACTAAATAAAATCAGAAATGAAAGAAGTGAAATAAGGAATATCACAGAAATACAAAGCCTTGTAAGAAGATACTATGGATAACTGTATGCCAACAAATTGGACAGCCTGGGTAAAATGGACAAATTCCTAAAAACTAGCTTTCAAAACTCAATTAGGAAGAATCAGAAAACATGAATAGACAGAAATCAGCTAATGAAATTGAAGCAGTAATCACAAACACCCAGCAAACAAAAGACCTGGACTCAGTAGCTTCACAGGCAGATTTTACCAAACATTTTCTTTTAAGATTTTATTTATTTATTTTTAGAGAGGGGAAGGGAGAGAAAAAGAGAGAGAAACATTAATGTGTGGCTGCCTCTCACATGGCCAGCAACCCAGGCATGTGCCCTGACTGGGAATCGATTACCAAACATTCTTGAAGAACTAATACCTATCCTGCTCAGAATATTCCCAAAAATTCAAGAGGAGAAAGAACTCCCAAGCTCTTTTTAAGAGGCCAGCATTACCCAAATTCCAAAACACTACAGATAAAGACACTACAAAGAAAGAAAATTATAGGCCAGTATCCTTGATGAATGTAGATTCTAAGATCCTCAACAAAATATTAGCAAATCAGATCCAGCAGTACATTAAAAAGATCTTACAACATGATCAAGCGGGATTTATTTCAGGGATGCAAAGTTGATACAATATTCACAAATCAATAAATGTTATACATCACATGAAGAAATTGAAGGATAAAAATTACATGATCATATCAATTGATGCAGAAAAAGCATTTGATAAAACACAACATCCATTTATAATGAAAAGTCTCAGCAAAATGGGAGTAGAGGGATCATACCTCACCACAATAAAAACCATATATGAAAAACCTGCAGCCACATCATACTCAATGGACAAACACTGAAAGCATTTCCCTTAAGATCAAGAACAAGACAGGATGTGTGCTTTCACCACTCTTATTCAACATAGTACTGGAAGTCCTAGCCACAGCAATCAGACAAGAAGAAGAAATAATAAAAGGCATCCAAATTTGGAAAGGAGGGTGTAAAACTGTCATTATTTGCAGATGACATGATACTATACATAGAAAACCCTAAAGACTTCACCAAAAAACTACTAGATTGAATAAATGAATTTGGCAAAGTAGTAGGATATAAAGTTTTTTAATTGTTATTCTATTACAGTTCCAATTTTCCCCCTTTGCCCTTCTTAGCCCAGCCCAGTCCCCAAACATCAATTTGTTGTGTCATTTATTTGTGCATTCATTGATTGTTTCTTTTATGTGCCTGTACTGGGGATCAAACCCGCAACCATGGCATACGGACAATGATCTAACCAACTGAGCTGTCCAGCCAGGGCTAGGATAAAAAATTAATATCTAGAATTAGTGGCACTTTTATACACCAGTAATGACCTTTCAGAAAGAGAAACTAAGAAAACAATCCCATTTACCATATATGATTACCAGGGTTATATTCTCTTGTTGGATCAATCCCTTTAGCACTATGTAGTGGCCTTTGTCTCTTGCTATGGCCTTTGTTTTGAAGACTACCAGTATGTGGAAATTAAACAACACTCTCTTGAACACCAGCAATCAAATAAGAAATCACAAGACAATTCAGAGGATAGTTGACATGAATGAAAAGGAAAACAGAATTTACGGAAACTTACGTGATGCTGCAAAAGCTCAAAGAGAAACAGCTGTAAATACCTACATTTAAAAAGACCTCAAATCAGTTTTTACTTAAATTTATATCTTATGGCACTAAAAAAAGAGAGAAGAGCAAACAAAACCCAAAGTAGTTGAAATAAGGAAATAGTGAAAGTTAAAGCAGAAATAAATGAATGGAAAATGGAAAACAATAGAATCAATTAAACAAAATGTTGGTTCTTTGAAAAGATGAACAAAATTGAGAAACTTTTATCTAGTCTGATTAAGAAAAAAAGTAAATAGCTAAAATTGGAAGTGAAAGTGAGGACATTTTTACCTACTTTATAGAAATGAAAAAGATTGGAGAGAATACTATGAACAATTGTATACCAATGAATTGGATTACCTAGATGAAACTGAAAAATTCCTAGAAACACACAAACTACCAGAAGTGAAAAAGAACTCTTACAACGCAACAAAAGACAACCCAGTAACAAGTGGGGAAAGGACATGAATAAACATTTCTCCATATAAGATATACAGATTTCCTGTATGCACATGAAAACACAAAATAAAGCATGTTCTGCCTTTATGTCTGTGATATCTTTTTGAATATTTGTGAGATTTAAAATTCGCATTCTGCCCTGGCTGGTGTAGCTCAGTGGATTGAGCGCGGGTTGCAGACCAAAGGGTTGCCGGTTCGATTCCTAGTCAGGGCACATGTCTGGGTTGCAGGCCACATGAGAGGCAACCACACATTGATGTTTCTCTCCCTCTCTTTCTCCCTCCCTTCTCTTCTGTCTAAAAATAAATAAATAAAATTTTAAAAATTAGCACTTTTAAATTTCTGTTTCTTGATTTATCTCTTTCTTTTTCAGTCAAAGGTTCATTTTCTTGTGGCATGTTTCTAGAAAGTGAAGCACATTTTAGATAAGGAGAATGTGTAACCAAATGTGTAGAAGTCAGAAATGCAAAAAGCTTACTCTGGGAGGGATGATAATGTGATCATTATAATACCCTGGACATAGCAAGATAAGGGCCTACAGTAGAATGAATACCATAAGAACTGAGTAATTATGAACAAATACATATAATTGGGAACTGATTTCTCCAATCTAAAAACTTGATCAGCACTCTGTTATTGAGCTAATTGTATGCTCCTTTGTAATGTTAATTACATGCATATACCTTTGTTCAAGGCAGGGATTGTAGCTTACTCATTTTTAATAGACATTTATTGATCAAACACTACTATAAATGCTAGGATAAAGTGGTAGGCAAAAAATCCCTGCCCTCATGGGCACCTTACTTATATCTTTGTGCTTAGAATTCAGTGCTAGGTATTCTCAAGGTAAATATTTATTATTTAACCATATTTTAAAAGATAATATTAAGTGGTCTATTTGTATTTGTTTAAGTGTGTTACAAAAATATCCTTTGATATTAAACTCATCTTTCTTTAACTTGATACAAATAATTATTTTTTATTGTATTTTACTGATTACACTATTACAGTTGTCCTGATTTTTCCCCCTTTGCTCCCCCTCCACCAATTACCCCCCACTCCCTCAAGCAATCCACACACCATTGTTCATGTCCATGTGTAAGCATATAAGTTCTTGGCTACTCCATTTCCTATACTGTACTTTAAATCCCCATGGCTATTCTGTAACTATATTCTGTACCTATTTGAACTTCCTAGTCCGCTCACCTCTTCACCCATTACCTCACACTCCCCTCCCATTTGGAAACCATCAAAACACTCTCTGTACCCATGAGTCTGTCGCTGTTCTTGTTTGCTTAGTTTGTTTTTTAGATTCAGTTGTTGATAGATATGTATATTTGCCATTTTATCATTCATAGTTTTGATCGTCTTCATTTTCTTAAAGAAATCCCTTTAACATTTCATATAATAATGGTTTGGTGATGATGAACTCCTTTAGTTCCTTCTTGTCTGGGAAGCTCTTTATCTGCCCTTCGATTCTAAATATAGCTTTGCTGGGTAGAGCAATCTTGGCTGTAGGTTCCTGCTTTCCATGACTTTGAATATTTTTTCCAGCCCCTTCTAGCCTGAAAAGTTTCTTTTGAGAAATCAGCTGAGACTCCTGTGGGAACTCCCCTGTAGGTAACTTACTTCATTTCTCTTGCTGCTTTTAAGATTCTCTCTTTATCTTTACCCTTTGACATTTTATTTTATTTTTTTTAAGATTTTATTTATTTATTTTCAGAGAGAGAAGGGAGGGAGAAAGAGTAATGTATGGTTGCCTCTCACATGGCCCTCATTGGGGACCTGGCCCGCAACCCAGGCATGTGCCCCAACTGGGAATCAAACCGGGACCCTCTGGTTCCCAGCTCGTGCTCAATTCACTGAGCTACACCAGCCGGGCCCCCTTTGACATTTTAGTTATGATATGTCTTGGAGTGGGACTCTCTGTGCTTCCTGGACTTGCTTGCCTATTTCCTTAACAAAATTAGGGATGTTTTCTTTCATTATGATTTCAAATACACTTACAATTTCTTGCTCTTTCTCTTTTCCTTCTGCCACCCCTATGATGTGAACTTTGGACCTCTTGAAGTTTTCACAGAGGCTGCTTACTATCCTCATTATTTTGGATTCTGTTTTTCTTCTTATGCTGAATGGTTGTATTTTTCTTCCTTATGTTCCAAATCATTAATTTGACTCTTGGCCTCATCAACACTCTTGTTTCCCTGTAAATTGTTCTTTATTTCAATTAATGTATCCTTCATTTCTGACTGGATTTTTTTAATGTTACTGAGGAACTCACTAAGTTCCTTGTGCATCCTTAGAACCAGTGTTTTGAACTCTGCATGTGGTAGATTGCTTATATCCATTTTGTTTAGTTCTTTTCTGGAGTTTTGACCTGCTCTTTCATTTGGGCCCTGTGTCTTTGTCTCCTCATTTTGGCAGCCTCCCTGTGTTTGTTTCTATGTATTAGGTAGAGCTGCTATGACTCCATCTCTTGATAGTGTGGCCTAATGTAGTAGGTGTCCTCTAGGATCCAGTGCACAGCAACCCCCCCCAATCACCCACGCTGGGTACTTGAGTTGTGCCCTTTGTGTGGGCTGAGTACACCCTCCCCTTGTAGTTGAGCCTTGATTGCTGTTGGCCAGTCAGCTGTAAGGATTGTCTGTGAGCACTTACCACCAGCCTCTACCCTCCGTGGATGATCAGCTGTGCAGGGGCAAGGTGCTGGTGCTCCAGTGTGGTCTGTAGCTGTCCACTGGGTACACTAGCTTTGGGGTTTCCCGGGTGATGCAGACCAGGGTCAGCCCCTACCTGTGTTTTGCCTGGGGACACCCTGACTGAGCTATAAGCAATCTGAGATGGCTACTACTTGTGCTGGGCTTAGAGATTCCCAGGTGAAGCCACGCTGTGAATCTAGGCTGGCTGCTGCTAGTGCTGGGCCTGGGGTCTGGGGCTCACTAAGGCCAGCTGTTGTTTGTTTGAGTGGACTTAGGAAGTTGTGCAGCATGAGCCAAGACTAACCATTCATATGGAAAAGCAGCTTGGGTAGGCCTGTAAATTGGGTGTGGCAGAGCCTCTGGGGATCTCCAAGGTGGGTCAAACAGTGTTAGCCAGGTTGATGGAGTCTCAGATATGGCACCAGCTTGCCCACACTGTGGCTCTGTGCAGTGAGGGTTTAGAAAAAGGACAATGGCCTCTGCTCGCCTTGATACCAGACAGTTCAGTTTCTCCCAGTATCCCACTGGTGCCTTTCACGCTGCTATCCTGGTGCTGGAGCTCAGCGGGAGTGAGTCTGAGTAGGTGAGCCTGTGCGTGGGTTTTTTAAGTGGAACTGCTTGGGTCTCTAGAAGTTTCTTCCACCGACTCAATCCCTGCTGGTTTTTGTAGCCAGAAGTTGTGGGAACTTATCTTCCTGGCACTGGAACCCTGGGCTGGGGGGCCTGGTGTGGGGCTGGGACTCCTGGCTCCTAAGATATCCCTCCTGAATTTTTATCTGCATGGATGTTGGACCAGCCTGTTCTGTGTCTGCACCCCTCCTACTAGTCTGGATGGATGTGGTTTCTTTAATTCTGTAGTTGTCAGACTTCCATTTAACTGGATTTCTGACGGTTCTGAGTGATGGTGGTTCTATATTTTAGTTGTAATTTTGATGTGTTTGTGTGAAGAGGTGAGCCATGTCTGCCTATGCCACCATCTTAAGTGGAAGTTGGAAAGCCTTTTTGCTACAAATAATTATTATGTATTCTGATTCAATTAATATCCCTTGCCTTAATTTAGAGGTAATTAGCACCTTGTAATGAAAAGAGCACCACCCCAGGGGCAGTCCAGGATTCCAGCTGGCTCTACTGCTGAATGTTTACATATGAATTTTACTCTCTTTATCCTCTCAGAGCCTCCCTTCTCATATGTAAAGTACAACATTAGTATCTTTTAGCGTTTATACTTTGAGTCTGAAAATGGGACAAAATTTTCATTCTTGTGGCCTTGAAATAATGTTTGGCTAAACCATCTAGTACATTTAATTGTCATCATGTTTCATTTGAGATTAATGAGTGACTAATTTGTTTTCTTTTTCACAGACTTGGGCCTGGATCAGTATATAATAAAACGCTTTGATGGAAAGGTGAGCAAATTATGACATGTATATCCTGTTTGCTAAGAATATTTTAAAGTTCCTCTAGAATTGTTTGTGAGAGATTTCTGAATACATGTTTATCTTATCAAAAAAGTATGTTGTTTAGGTTGGGAGACCTGTAAGAGCTTCAGAATATTCTACAGAAAGAGTCAAGTAGAAGTTTCTTCTATATTTATCCATAAAAGATAAACTCACGGGTTGCCTGCGGTTTATATTAAGGGCTAATTCAGTGTAAGTTGACATTTGACTTTTAATTCAAAGGCCTCAAAAGGTAACAAGCCCCCCAGTATGGCATTGCTTTTAAAAGCAGCCATCTGCTTTGACCTGACCCCCTCAGACTTCAGTAGTATGTAGCAGTCATCTTAACCAGAAAGCTGGGGAAGTCCTTACTGGTGCTTTCATAATAATTATGAAGACCACTCCAAATTCGTATGTTTGCATTTACTTACTTTCAGTTCTTTATTTTATGCCTGAATAAATCGCATAATAAATCATTCTTAAGTATAGAAAATGAAACTTTCAATATTATGTCAAAGCAGTTAGTTAAACATGTTTTTCCTTTTCAGGCTGGATTGTCCAAAAAGAGAAAGAACATATTACATAGGGTTGGAAAGAAAAGTAAAAGGTCAATTTTAAAGAGGAGGAAGAAAGAAGAGCGAGCTAGGAATGGCTCTATAAAGCCTAAAGTGAAGGAGCTCAGAAGGAAAATCATGAAGTGGCTGGAAAAGGCAGGATCACAAAGAGCGTCTAGATGGGTGGAGGTCAGGGTTAGTAGAAACTGGTCTTGCTGGAATATGTCAGTTCTGCACCATTATGTAAACCCCATGTACTGATACAGAGAAGATAAAAGAGCTAATGTCTTTTGCACAAGTGGAAAGAGTGAGTGGCTGTCATAAGAGCTGAGAGATCTCAGCCAAGGCTTCCAGCCTAAAAACTGCCTTTCTTATTCAGATGGCACAGTACCTCCATCTGTGAGTATCCTCTTTTTAAAGTCACATAATCTAAAAGAAACAATGATAGAAAATAAAAGGCACTGGACTTGATGTTAGGAGACCTAGGTCCAGAGTCCTGGCTCTGCTTTGGGACAGCCATTTCTTCCTTCTGATCCTTAATGTCTCTGCTTCATGTATGATCAAGTATCATATACATGTTAGAGGCTATTTGTAGATACTGGTGTCAAGGTTTGATTCAGACTCTCTGGAAAGTCAGGCCCCTGTCTTAATCTGTTTTTGTGTCACTCAGAGTCCAGTGTATGCCTGGCAAACAGGAGGTGACCAGTATATAGTTGATGACTTGGAAAAAATCAGATAATCAGTCACATATTCGTTGGAGGTATGACTCACTAAGTCAGTGATACCCTACAGCAAAATCACTTTTTTTGGTCACTGAAAGAATCCAGAGTAGCATGAGAATTTACTTGCATTTACTATTATGGTATGTGTAAATCTGAAAACACATAAAGAAGTTGAATGTGTACAACTTAAACAGCAAACTTACCTAAGTGACATTTTCATTTTTAGAGGTCCCCCAAATGTAAAATCCCCAATGATATCTCATGTTTTATACAATGTTTTTAATTTTTTCCTGTTTCAGCCAGTAACTATCCACTTGATGCTAAAAATTTGCAGCTTTCGGAAAGACTGATGAACTTCCCCTTTGTTTCAATTATATTTAATTTATGAGCTCTACATTTCTTATCACTGGTGTCACTTGCATTTTTTGGTATCCACTTATTTTTATAAAATAGCTAGAGTGAAATGCAATACAACGTTAAAGCCTTCATGTGGAAATTTAAATGACAGTGCTCCTGCCTTTGGAAGGCAGACTTTCCAGGTTATAACTGCAGCTGCTTGTGCACTAAAGCATAAAATTCTGAAATCAAAGTGGAAAAGGCAAGACTCAGGCATATTAATGTACAGTGTTTGAAAGTATGATTTGTATGGCAGAGAATAGAGGAATGGAGGGCTCGTATAAGGAGATGTAGAATTAAGCCAGTGACCCCGAGATAACCAGCTTCTCCCCCAGCAAAGTGCGCACAGAGTTCCCTTCCATCCTTGTTATGATGTGCATATTTAATACCTTTGCCAGGTTCTTCATATAAATCTTGTCTGAATTTCCATCAAATATATGCTTAAGGTCTTGTTTTGTGATAAAGGTTATGTTTCTTGATTAGGATTTTTAAACCAAGTTAACTACTCTGTCTTTCTGAACTGTCTTTTATTTCAGATGAAGCTTAAAAAGTTAGTTTTGATACTGTTTTTAAGCCTTACTATAACAAAGAGTGCAGAATTCCATTGTGTTTAGTCAGTTTACATATTTTTCCAGGGATTTTTACCATGTAAAAAAGCCTTTACTTGATAACTATAAGGATCAACCCTCACTCAGCTATCAGTCTTCTTGTTTTTCTTTGGATCTGCATGACTCTTGTCTCTATCAGAAATCTTAGTTCTTAAGTAAAGTTTCTAGTGTATATAGAAATCCTTAAACAACTACTGAGTTATTGAAAAAACAGATTTGTGTGGTAATTATAGTAAATTTCATACATGATGGCCAGAAATTTAGTAGAAATCTAACACCCTACGGGAATTTTCCTTTTAAACTTGCTCTGATTTTTAGGTGGGTAATTTTATCTCTCTTTCTTTTTTAACTTGGAAGACAAACTATTATTAACTGCTTAGAGAAAGAATATTGACTCTCATCCTCTTATGCCCCATTGTTTTAACTTTTAACACACCATTTAATAAAGTCTATTATTTGACCAGTAAGAAACACTGGCCTGTTCTGTTACCTTCTAATTGAATCGCACTTTTTGTCATTGAAAGCAAGAACAAATGCAGAAATAGCATCACATCCTGGGGTCTTTTCTCATGTACACTTGAATTTTGTACAGTCTCCAGAAACAAAAATAGAAAAGAATGGTCCAACTGATATTGACAAATAATTGGATAGTTATTTCTTGATTTCATACCTATCCTCTTTTCTCCTATTCTGTTTGACTAAAAATTCCCATAAGAAGTAAATTAGCCCAAGCTGGTGTGGCTCAGTGGATTGATCTCTGACCTGCGAACCAAAGGGTCACTGGTTCGATTCCCAGTTGGGGCACATGCCTGGGTTGTGGGCCAGATCCCCCGAGAGGCAACTAAGCATTGATGTTTCTCTCCCTCTTTCTCTCTCTCTTCCCCTCTGTCTAAAAATAAATAAATAAAATATTTTTTTAAAAAAAGAAGTAAATGAAACATTTTTGTTTCAACTGATAGTCAGTAAAACTGAATTGGATTAAGCACCTTTTAAATTTTGGGGAGGATCTTTTTCCAGAGCCCATCACTACCTTATGTTAGTGTACCCTTACTCTTAAGGATACTGGCAATTGCCTTTGTACAGAAGTCAGGAAATGCATTATTATTGACTCTTGTATCATTTATGCATTTCAAAGCAGTCTGCTAATACAGGCTGTGTATGAAGAAGCTCTAGTCGATGGTCTTTGGTTTTAAGAATTTATTTGGTAGACAAGTGTTATTTTTTAAAATATTATATTCAGACTAAAGTTTAAAAATCTCAAAGCTCAAAAGATTTCAGATCTTGTTAAAGGATATTTGAAAATCACTATACACAGTACATTGGCATTATACAGATGGTAATATAAATTATGATCTAGCTTTTGTTTTAGTGAAACACATCATAGATTTAAACACACACATACATACCAGCAATGTGCAATATCTGCATTTTTCTTGTGACTTGTTATTTCTGGATTATTTCTTTAATAAAAGCTATATTTTTCTGGGTTTAATTTTATTATCTAATAATTGATCTATGAAACAAAGTATAACTTCTAAGTGGAGCCTTTCTATTGCATAATCGTCAAATATTTCTCTCATTTAATTGTTTAGTTGCTATTGGTGAGGCCTACACCCTTCATTTCCCAGGTTTTCTTAACTCTCTCTTTTTTTCTCAGCATAGCAAAGATAGAAATTAAGTTTTGTATTTTCTGTTTCTATTGCATGTAGTAAAAGGCACTCTCTATATCAGATACCACCATGGTGTTTTTTTTTAAGTTACAGTAGAAAACTTCATGATCTAGATAAAATTGTTTAAGCTAAGAATACCAATATTCCATTGAACAACAATAAAATAATTAAAAAAAAAAAAAGAATACCAATATTCCAGAGTTTTCCTGTAATCCTCTTCTCCTAAAAACTTTAAAGTTCACATTCTTTTTTTCAGGTTAACAAGGAATTGCTCATTGAAACTAATTGCCAATTAGCATCCTTCCGTCTTTTTTTTTCCCAGAAAAATAGGTTTTTTAATTCTTTCCTCTTTATCAAGTTCCCTTTTCCCCCAAGCTCTCCTGAACATTTCATAAATGATGCCTCTGGATTGAGTTTATTCAATATTGATAATTATAGCTCCCTTATAATCAATTTGGAAGAAAGAATTAACAGTGTTTTATTTCCATCTCCTTGATTATGCATGCCAGAATATTTGTTCACATGGAACAGGAGAACACTTTATATCAAGTTAAAGTGAAAATTGTCCACATTTAGGTGAAAGAAATAAAAGTATAGTTAAAGGCTAGAAAGGGAAATACTGATTACGTACACTAAATAGTGTTTATAGCAGAAAAGATGATCAGCAGCAAAACAGATGGGAGCCATAGTTAAAAATCAAAGTTTTAATATAACTCCGTGTTTTTAATTGCTTACTAGGTAAAAGTAATTTTAAAATATTAATAAATGAATTTTCTTTTTCTTTTTTAATTGTATTTTTTTCCATTACCATTTAATCTCCTTATACTCACCTCCCCCCAGCTATCCCCACCCTGTTGTCCATGCCATTCCCTTGAGGGGTGAGACTTACTTCCCCAGGGTGAGTGTGGGCACACATTTTCCTCTTACTGCTTTATTCAAGGTGTGATTATTTACTTCATATCACATATAAAATATGAGTCTGGAATAAGATCAAGTATAGTATTATTCTTTAACATATATGGTAAGTTATATAAGGAAGTATCTGTCTTCTAAGAGTGAAATGTATTGCAGATCAAGAAAATGTAAATTAGCCCTGGCTGGTGTGGCTCAGTGGATTGAGCATTGGCCTACGAACTCAAAGGTCGCTGGATCAATTTCTGGTCAGGGCACACACCTGGGTTGTGGGCCAGGTCCCCATTTGGGGGCATGTGAGAGGCAACCAGTCGATGTTTCTCACACATTGACATTTCTCTCCCTCTCTCCCCTCTCTCTAAAAATGAATAAATAAAATCTTTTTTTTTTTAAGAAAGAAAATGTAAATTAGGAGAGAGTGGACTGAAATTCTCATGGGGCAGAGTTTGATAAATCTTCACATTTATTTGAACTGCTTTAATTCTGCTCAAATTTACATAGCAGGTTATGATACTCTTATGAATTCTAAATTGTTAATTAGATGCATATCTATGTATCTATCTATCTATCTATCTATCTACCTATCTCCTTTAACTGCCAGAGAATTCAAACCAGTCAAGTCTAAATTCTTCATGAATTGATATGTTCATTCAGGTTTTTCTACTGATCAGTATGAGTACATGGGCAGAATTTTATTGTTTTTGCTCCATATTTTTTGGATCCATGTTTTCATTGCCCTGTCAATCCCGTCTTTAAAGGGAGGGTATATCACTCGTGTTCTCTTTTTTTTATAATAGGAAAATCCTTGCTTAAAAAAAAAAAACTATAACAGATTCCAGGAGAATGCACAAAGTATTTCAGTTCCTTGAAGCCTGAAGTTCTCCACAATTATTTCATAGTCACATATTATTTTAGAGGTAATGATTTAGCCCTTTAAAAAAAACATTAACAACTTACTGTTATCCGTGTTCTATTTTTCCAATTTAAAGCAAACTCTCTAAATGACAAATGCTTGACTCTATTTGCCTCTTGACGTAATTATTACCAATAATAATATGAAAAAGAATAGTTGAAGCTTTCTGAGTGTTTATTATGTGCCAAGCACCATTCTAAGTTCTTACACGTAATAACTCATTTAATCTACACAACTACTCTTTTAGATAGCTTACTATTTCTACTATCATTTTACAAATAAGAAATTAAAGTACATAAAATTAAGTAACTTAATCCTTTTTTTTTTTTTTTTTTTTAACTGAGATCATACAGCTAGTAAGTGGTAGAGCCAGGATCCAAACTGGTAGTCTGGCTCCAGAGGTCACCACTCTGGTTAAGCTCTGTGCTATACCATCTTTCATGTATCTAAGCTATTTGTTTATATAATCTCTTTGTAAATAGAAATTTCTCAGATAGTTACTTTATTTTACTACCTTAATGCTGTTTGTGGAAAAAAAATAAAACTTGTTCTTTTACCTTCTTTTTGCTAAACTGTTGAAGTTAATTTTTCTGCTTTGATAAAGCACAGTTGGAAAACTATAATTAACCTGGAAAACCACATAGTGTTTCATTTTAAAGAAAGAAGATAAGAGGTATACAAACTTGAACACCTGAATGGAGAAGTCAGAATTTCAACTTTACTGTTATTCTGATATTTGCTCCATTATTTTCTCATATGCCATGAATACCAATTGGCATTTTGAAAAACATTTCTTTTTTAATTCTTTTATTAAAGCCATCTCTGTTAAAGTGAGCCCAGTCATCTGTATTTGAAAAATTGAATCTTGGCTCATTGTAATCAAGATAGTAGAGAAAATAATGTTTCTGCTACAAACTAAACTCTTTGCTCTTTCAAGTATTGATTGCTTGTATGTTAAATGTAGCATTATTTGAATGGGCCACTCATTGTAGTCAGCCTTTAGAGGAGCAAAAGTTTAGAATGTAATTGTTTTGCCAAAGTGAACTCAGGAACTGATTCAGCATTTTCAAGAAATCCTTTGACACCTGCTGCAATTTTCTCTTACTTTTAGTCTTAGATTTTTTCATCTTCTTCCTTTCTCATCCAAGGTCTTTAAATTATTTTAAAACCACTTTCTCATTTTTCTCACTTCTTACAAATTAGCATTTTTAGTTCCTTTGTGCATACCACTGTCCTAAGAAAATCTGGTTTTGGTGTCTGAAATATTTTCCTAGGGATTTCCATTTTGAGAATCTCAGTATTTGACAGCTATATGTAAGAGATTGATCAGTATTATAGTATGCTGAATTGAGGATGAAAAATACATTTTGGATTGCTGAACTTCTTCGTGTATGATAATAGTACAGGATGAAAAGAGTGTGACTTTGCCTATAGATAATCCTGTGTTCAAATATGGACTCTGCCACATACTTGATGGGTAACCTAGGGCAAGAGACCATTTAACCTCTCTGTCAGTTACCTTCTCAGGAAAATCAGGATAACAGGTAAAATACCTGGCTGTACAGATTACAACTATTTTACATGACTTTGAGCATTTTACTCAATTTATGGAAGGAGTTAGCTATGATATATATTATCTTCTTTCTTGGTTTGTGTGAAATGCTACAGAATAGCATACCCTATGCATAATTACTCTCTCCATGCTTCTTTCCTCCCCAGTTAGATCAGGTGTAAAGATGAACTTGTGCTTGTGATAAGTAGCTGACTAGGACTAAATAGCTAGGCCCTGAACTGGAGAGAGAACTCTATTGCGATTTCTCATATCTGAGCTGCCTGTGTGCACAGTGATTCATCTCACCCCTGTCACATCAGTTCTAGCCTTAGGCTTGTAAATTGTGAAAAGCATTTTTTGATAGATTTTATTTACTTATTTTTAGAGAGGGGGCGGGAGGGAGAAAGAGAGGGAGACATTGATGTGCGAGGAAAACAGTGATAGGTTGACTCTTACATACTCCCAACCGGGAACCTGGCCCACGACCCAGGCATGTGCCCTAACAGGGAATCGAACCGGTGACCTTTTGGTTTGCAGGATGACTCTGCTGAAGAGGGGGACCTAGTGGAATGATAATGACAATGAAGACCAGGGGCTGGATGACCAGATGGAGTTGATCAAGGATGATGAGAAAGAGGCTGAGGAAGGAGAGGATGACTCTTAAGCACATAGTGGGATTTAGAAGTCTTGTCCCATTATTTCTTTATGTAGGTGCTTGTCTAAGATCGAAATTTTCACCAGATCCTCTCCCCTAGCATCTTCAGCACGTGCTCACAGTTCTCCTCACCTTGTGCCTCCCATTCATTCATATTGTCTGTCCTGCACTAGTCCATTTTGACTTCCTTTGACACTCCTAGTAGTTAAGCTTTACCCTGTAATTTTTGCTTTTAATTTTAATACCTCTTCTTGACTTAATAGTAAAATGAAAGTATGGTTTTTATCAACTGTATCCAAAATAATCTCTTGTTATGCAGGGAGTACAGTTCTTTTCATTCATATATGAGTTCAGTGGTTGCTTCCCTAACTGCAAAGGCAATCTCGTTAGTTGGGTAGCACCTGAGAGCAGCATTGAGTTAGAGGTGTATGTGTTAACCCCACGTCAGAGTGCTGTGTGGGGCTCTTCAACACAAACCTAACAGTGTATTTTTGTGAATGAGAGTCGGTATGTCAAATGCATCCTTTAGGAAAACAATTAGTGTAATAGCCTTAAGGTTTGTTTTCTGAGGTTGATACTGTGGGTTATTTTTGTGAACAACCTGATGTTTGGGACCTTTTTTCCTCACAACAAACAGTTCCTTAATAAACCAGGAGTTTGGAGGAAACACCCTGGTGTTTTTACTTTTGTATTTTATAATTGTTTATTTCAAATTCTTTGTTTCACTGTAAGCTCTACAAAACCCCTAGAATGTACCAGAAACATTTTTCTTTGAGTCCTGGTCATTATTATGCATACCAACACACACTACTCAAAGTATGTTTCATTGGAGTGGGTGTTGTATTAAGGAGACAAGTAACTTTGATGTGGAGAGTCTTGCAAAACTGCTTTTATGTCCTAATGAAAAAAGTTGGGAAATACATTAAGCCTTTTCATCAATACTTTGTGTCTAGTTGGTGCCCTTTTCTGAGATTTTTGTTGTGTGCTAAATTGTTTTATCCTTAAACAGAAGAGGTTCAAACATGTCAAGATTTTAGAGAATTGAAATAACTGGTGAATAAAATTTCTTTTCTCCCATTTTGTCCTTTAAAAAAAATGAAATGTTTGCTTTCCCTTTAAGATACAGGCAATTATTTGTGTGTTTTCTTTTTATAGTCATATGAAGTTTTTCTACAATGTAAGTTTCATTGTGGGGAGGTTAAATTGAGTTGTTGGGGTTTTTAGTTTTGGGTTTTTTGTACCTAGATGATAATATATAAAACATATCTATTTAGTCCTCATTTTCTATTTCCAGATGTTCAGTGATTTTATAACAGATCTTAATAGGTCCTTTATGTGTTATAATATTTTGTGATATTTATATATTCAATTTGGAAGTTTTTGTTCATATAATCAATGTCAATTTTTTTCCTTTTCTCACCTTCTGATCAGGATTTCTGGCAGGTACTGACAGCATGTGCTTCAAATTAATTAATGTTCTAAAAGCCATAATAATGCTTTAGGGAAAAAGGTTCGGTTCAGTGCATGCTCATGCCCTTTCCCTTCTCCCTTCAGAGAATGATTTTATTCCCTTCACTTTAAATTAATATACTTTATCTTTAATATGACAATTCAAACACTGCACAAGTCCTTGAGGATATAGTACCTAGCATAATTTAAAAGAAAGGATATTTAAAAAGTTTATTGTGTTCTTTATAAAATTATTTACATTTATTGTAATAAACTTTATAATGTTCATTTCACAGTATAGACTTACAACTATAAAAACTGTAGCAGCACTCAAAATATCCACAACTCCTACCCATTAAAAAACCACGACAGGAAAATTTGGCTAGTCTATTTTAAGAAGGAAGTTTTAATATTATGTGTCACACAAAAGGTCAATGAACTTTTTTGATCACTATGTTGCATAAGGGATACTCAGTTAATTGGGTTATTTAAATAGTCTTAGTTCCTAATTGAACTGTAATAGTGGCTTCAAGTGAAAAATTAATAGTTTTTTTCTTTTGAAATTTTTTACATAATATAGATACACAGCTGTTGCTTAGTTGTACTTTGCTAAGAATGGCTTAAGAGGAAGCAAACATTTAGAAAGACTTAATTATTTTGCTTTTCTGATCAACTACTTTTACTTGGAAAAGCTGTCAAA
Source organism: Micronycteris hirsuta (assembly GCA_004026765.1). Lineage (NCBI taxonomy): Eukaryota > Metazoa > Chordata > Mammalia > Chiroptera > Phyllostomidae > Micronycteris > Micronycteris hirsuta. Next base: position 11,554 of record PVJI01007741.1, on the reverse strand, counting down.
TGTATGGAGAAAATCATTAAAAAAAGAATGTATAGATTGTAGGCTGACAACAGAGAATTTCAAGGATACACATAAGAAATACTTTTTAAAATTGATCTTTAAGGCTTAGAGACCTTAATTATAGCTTATAAATTATTAAAATTTCATTTTTTATATTTCCTCTTACATTTCTTCATAAAAATATAAACAAAACAGAATTAGAACATCTTTTGGTTTAAAATAATTATATGATTAATGAAAATCATAGGGTTCCCTTTATTTTTATGGAACATTTTTCATGTGTTTCCTTGTTTTTTAAATGGGATATATTTTTAGTAGTCCCATTACCAAATTCCAAACCAGTCATCCTATTGTTGCACTAGATTGTCTTATCTTTGCCTTTAACTGCATTGTGAAACAAATCAACAAATACTTAAATAATTATATCGGAAGAATTTATTGATAACGCCATTGTCACTGTTTCGAACCCCTGAGCTAGTTTAGAGCAGCTCCGACACAAGCGCAGTGTTAAAGAGCGTAAATCGGACGAGATGCTGACACCTGTGACTGAGGAACGCCACTTTTTCTTCTCTAACTACAGCAGAGCAGTTTGTAGGATCAGCTAAAAACTTGTATGATAATCGTATAGTTTAAGGATTAAAGGTTCAAAATGACTTGCTTCAGATAGGTGTCCTTTGTAGAAAGTAAGAAGAGAAAAGAGGTAGAAACTGGTGTTTGGAAGTCTCTGGAATCTGCAACATTGAGTAGTCAACCACCACTGTTGACAAAAGAGCACCATTCTTCTTGAAACTTTGACTATTGAAATATTCTTTGATGATAAAGGATTCAAAGTCAAGTTTTACTGTATTCTTAAGGATACCTTATTAATAAGCTTTATGTATTAAAAATAATGAACTTTTTTCTTCAAATAGATAGTGGGGGATTGTTTATCTCTATTGGGTTCCATAAATATCACACATTTGGTGACTAGTATAAATCCTTTAAGCTTCCAAAGGTCAATGAGCAGAGCAGTGACTTTGTAGAAGAGGGCTTTTTGGCTTGCTTTTTTTTACAGGGCTTTATCCTTTGCATGCTAAGTTCCTATTGCCCGTGGAAAGGCCTGGTTCATTTTGTTTTTCTGTAGCATAGAGTGCATCTTCAGATGCAGCTTATGAATGGTGTCAGATACTTACTGTATTGCCTCCAGGAGTATGCGTACTGTCTCTTTCCAGTCTCTGAGTTCCACCACTGACTAAAGTCTGTTGTTGCACACGTGTTTGATTATTCAGATTGAAAAAAGAAACAATATAATAATTAAGAGCTCCCAAGAAGAGTATAATTACTTGGTTGTCCCAAATATTCAGACTTCTTTTATGATGTTTTAAAATAAATTTTTATTTGAGCTTCTGTTTTGTTGGATTTGGGGTCAGCTGAACCCATTCGACTTAACCATTGTTGATTTGAAAGCATGAACATGGCTAACCATTACATTTTAACACCTTCATGTTTAGCTTTTCATCATGAAACAAGATTCCAGACTAACTTCCTTTTTTTTCTTATTATTTTAGCCAAAACACTCTAGCATGTTTTAAGGTTACACAAGTAAAGTTCTATGAAAACTACTCAAAACAGTTCTTTCCTCCTATTCCAGTAAAAATGGGTTCTCAGCCTAAACATCTACTGATGTGGTTTGGTTGCAGAGAATGAGTGAGGCGAGTTCTTACTTTTCATATTTGTCTTTGCCATGATGCCTTTTTAAAAGTTTTAAACAAATAAAAAGCTTCTTCAGTTTTGTTAATAAAGAACAGTATGAAGAGCCATTACATTCTTAAACTGATACTCATTTTGAAAATGATTAAAATATGCATTTGAACAAGTCAAGGTGTAAAAATATGATATGCTCCTCATACATGATTAGCTCAACTTTCTCTTTAAGATAACCGAGCTGATACAAGCTAAGCCCCAAGGTAAATATTGTACAGTAGTGAACTGTGTTTTTCCTCCAAAAATATCCAGTCCCATTAACAATTTAAGAAATTGCAAGCAGTGTAGGTACCTGGTATATTTCTGTGCATTTGATACAATATAACATGTAATGGTTCATGGTGTGGGTTCTGGAGTCAGAACATAACCTGTCATGCCACTCTGTAGCATTGTCACCTTGGGCTACTTATTTGGGCCACTTCCTTATTTCATCTGTAAAGTGTTGATAGTAGTGTCACCTATCTCATAGAATTGCAGTGAGGCCTGAAAGAGATAATGCAAGTGCTTAGCACAGTGGCTGGCATAGAAATGCAAGCTATAATTTTAACATTCTTGATATGTCTTAATGGTCAGTGGTGTTCAAAGAATACCTATAAATGTTTGATTTCAAAACGATTTAAAAATTCTTCACCTAAGGGGTTTCCTGGTGGATAATAGTTACTAGAGCAATATAAAACAAGGGTATGACTGGTGATCCTCAGAGTGAAACTTTTTAATTTTAATTAAGATGCATTTTTATTATTTTTTTTTCCAAATGGAGGAAGGTGAAATACTATATTAACATATTTTTCAAAATTTGTACTGAGGTTGTTTTTACATGAAGTGATAGGGAAGCCTTTTGTAAACCATGTGACTAAAACCAAGACTGTTGCTGAGTTCAGAACAGTTGTTTCCACACTGATTGATTTGAGTGGCCAAAGTTCAAAATTAATTTTGAGATTTAGATAGCAGATAATCAGTAATGGTAAAACGTCAGTATTTCAACCAGAGAAAGAATATGCACACTTTGAAGCAAGTATGCAGACTTAATGTGGTAGAATGGGTGATTTTTCCCCTCTAGGGTTTTTAATAATACCTAATGAGATATTGAGAACTAAAATAAATAATTTTAATAAAGTATCAGTTACATGAAGTCATTGCTGTTCCAGTAGACTTCTGAATTTTTATCATTGCTTTAATCACCTCTTCTGCCACTGTTTTTTTAAGCATCTTCATTTGTATTCATTTCCTCTCTAACCATGTAGGTGTAGCCATGAAATAGAAAAACATTTGCATTCTAGGCATTTGGAATAGTTCTCAGAGCTAAGTGGTTAGAATTGGGACTGAAAAGAGAATGGCTTTCTGGCAGAGTGAGGTTTATAGCATCTTAAGCATTCACCTTCCACACTTTGTTGCACAGTAATTTATGTTTGTTTTCCTCAAAAGCAATATTACCTCTGAAAAGATTGGAAACTCTAAGTCAGGAGAAAAATAAATCATAAACTCCAAGTTAGAAATATCTCACTTTAATTTTTATATGACACATCCCCAAATTCTACCTTTCTGCAAATTCATACATGTGATGGGGGAGAAGAATAACACATTTTAACTGTGCAACATTTTCTTTTGACTCGGAATAGGGTGATTGTTTAAGATCAATATCTTACTAAGGCTTTGGCATCTATCCGTATGCCAGCCAAATAATGATATATGAGCATTACTTGCATGGGGAAACTGCTGAATTTTCTTTCTTTCTAATACTCCGGCCCCCCCAACCCCAACCCAACCCCATCCTCAGGTAGAAATACTATTTATCATTTAGAAATGATATGCCAAAATTGTATTTTCTAGAAGCATATTACTGTCATTTTTTAAGTATAACTTCACATATTTCTTGAGGGGTTTAGGTAGACTTTGAAATGTATTTCAGCAATATATGGAAACGTTACTATTAAAACAATCCAATTATTTCAGCCTCATAAAAGTTGACCTCTTAATTTAAATAGTAAAGGTATGTTCTCTCTCAGGTTTTCTTTATACCAGGGATGTTTTGAGGTTCTAGATGATATGGTAGCATCTATTTTATTGTCATAGTCCCATCAACCTCTGTTTGACAGGAAAAGTTTATTTTGAGCTATAGAACTTGAAAAGTGGGTATTTATTAGAAGAAATAATGACATTAAACTCCTAGATATGATTTTTCTCTTTGACTTCACCTAATTGAATCCTAGAAGTCCAAATTGTTGCCCCTATTTTAATCAACCTTATAACAGTTAGGATTCACTTTTGAGCACAGTGAGTATTGAGTTTGAATCATATTTGGAAATCCCAGTCCCAGAGCTCCTGAAGGCACATGCAACTTAAGCCAGATGTTCTATTAGTTTATGTGATGGATCAGAAACCAGAGTGTGAATGCTCTACCCACAAAGCCATCCCGATAAAACAAATCATGTTACAGATTCACTGGGAGGTGTAGCAATTACACATGTATAAGGTGTGATTTGCTGTAAGTTTACTCTTAAGTCTTTCTGCTTATCTAAAAAATAGAAAGAGGATAGTGCAATTAAGATCAATACCAGTACCCTTATGAGATTACTTATTTATTTGCCTTTCCTTGAGGTCAGTAATTAGAATGTTTAGAGATATTGAGCCTATAGCTATGTTTTAAATTTTGGTACTAATAAGATCAAAGACTAGGTCATGTAAATGAATAATAAAATAGTTAAATTTCAACTTATTTAAGAAAATGAACACATTGCTTTTAAATACTTTGCATAATTTTGTTCTCCAAAAGTCGGTAACATTTGCCAGTAAATTGAATAGAAAAATTATTCTTATCAGTTCAGCTGCATTCTGCTTTCACAGCCTTAATTTCAGAGATTCAAGTAATTGCTGTAGAGTTTGATATGTAACTTCTAAGATGCATGTAAAAAGGTATCTGTGTAAATTATCTTTAATTACCATCTCTTTTTAAAATACCCAGTTCTGTTTCATTTTCAGCATATATACTGGCGTATTGTTAGAATCTTTCCTGAGGAACTTTATTATGATACAAGTTTCTCATAGACCCTTACTATAATTTTTTTCTTATTTCTGAAATGATATCTTAATATATTACTTAATTTCACATTCCATGCCCTTACGTAGAACTGGAATACATTTTTTTTATTTTTATATACAGAAATTTCTTTTAGTTTGTCTGTTGTATTTGTTATTTATATTGAATTTATTATGTATATTGAATTAAATACAAATCCTGGTGATAGATTTTCCTAGTAAAAGTACATATTAATGTAAATGTTCATAACCACCTCTGAGACAGAGAAAGTGAACATTATCACCAATATGCTAAGAAACATCATTTTCTTTGGACTGTGCCTCCACATCACCTCTGAAGTGTATAGGTGCTAGCTTAGGGGAAAACGACTTAAAACTTAGTCACAGGTTAAACATCGAAAAGGTTAAGTGAAGGAACATTTTACTTGACATTCTCCATTTGCAGAATTAAATACTGATGAGACTTTGGAGTAAGAAAATAAAAACCTAAATATTTCTCTCTACTTTTCCTTTCTCGAATCTTGGTTTTCCATTTTTACCATACTTCAGGACTTTAAAAAAATTATTCATTATCAAACTTTGGTTTTATAACAGTTTTGGTGTTTGTGATTAATGTCATGAGATTTATAAGAATCATCTTTGGAGTTTTGTCACTTATAAATTATTAGAGTTAATAAATTAGAAATGCAGGGGGTTGGCAAAAGTAGGTTTACAGTTGTGAGTACATGAAACAGAATTTACTCTTGTATTATTATTTATTGTTTTTATTACTATTATTATTATTATTATTGTTAACCTACTTTTGCCCAGCTCTGTATAAGCTTAAATATACCCGAATCACTCTTTGACAAGTAGATAAATTGAAAAGCTTACATGTCACTCTTCTGCCTCTCCTTGTCCCCCAATCCCAACTCCAGAAGCATGAAAGAATAGTGTAGACCTTTATTCTAGAGAAATAGAAGATTGTATTGCACAGGGCACATTGCAAAGCATGGCTAACTTTAAAATCCTCTCTAAACATCTTTTTTTCCCTCATTTTTAGGGAGCAGCTGTGAAACACACACATTCTTTGTTCTTTCTCTCAAGCACACATATGCACACCTGCTTTCTCTTTCCTCCGTTTTTCCTGACTTTTGAAACCTATTCCCCTTGGTCATGACTCATTCTCCTTTTCTGTTTACCTTTCTAGAGTCCTTTTTTCTTCCATATCTTTCCTTCCAGATGTCTTCTTCAATTTTTTCTTATATACAACAGTTTGGCATTCTTACGGCCTCTCTTGCTCCCTATCAGTCTACTCTGCACAGCAGAGGTCTCATACATAGTTACACAAACAGAAATATTTTCTCCTTTAGAGGATTGAGTGTTGCAAACATGGGCATATCCCATTTCATGTAGTAGAGGTGGGTGCCTTTCTGGAGAAAATCACACTAATTGAATTAGCATCGTGAAGTGTCATTATAATGTAGCCCCTAGGGAGATGTGTTCCAATAGTAATTCTCAATCAATATACAATCAAAGTTCTCTTCAGTGACATCTTTATAATTGTCCTGATAGGGAGGGTAGCTAGGCCTAAACCAGGACCACAGGTGGGTCTTGCAGGGTCTCTCAAGCTGCCTTTTTAAAAATTGTTTAAATAATTCCATGTTTATTTATACTTTGAAGAAAAAATCATATACCTTGCTAATATCAAAAGACCTTCAAAAGAAAATGGGCTACTCAAGTCAGAAAATATCATAGAAGAGTAGATCTATACTTATATGGTAAATTGATTTTTAACAAATGGCTTAGGAACGACTGTATGTGCATAGTTTTAAAAAATAAACCTCACCCCTTATGTCTTTATATGCAAAATTGACTTGAAATGATCATAGTCCTAAATGTAAAATTTATAACTATAAGGCTTCTAAAAGAAAATATAAGAGAGTATTTTTATGGACTGGAGACAGGCAAAAATTTATTAGCATATAGAAAGCAATAACCACAGAGGAAAAAATTGATAAATTATACTTCGTGAAAATTATAAATTCTGATTGTCAAAATAGAAATTATAAGCCACAGACTAGCAGAAATATTTTTAGTAAGTATATTTAACTATATTTATTTTTTATTGCTGAGAAACAAATCTAAAGCTTAGTGGCTTAAAACAACATTCGTCGTTTCCTGTCTGTCATGCTTTCGTGAATGGAAGGGAACAATTGGGAACAACTGGCAACAGACGGTTCTGGCAGAAGCTCTTCCATGAGGGTGAAGTCAGCTGTTTGCTGACAGGACGTGCGTCAGCCGGGCGACCTGAAAATGCAAGACCCATAAGTTATATACCCAAAGTAATTGAAAACAGATAGTCCAACACGTATTCATGTGTGGGTGTGCATTGTAGCACTAGGGGGAAACAACCCAGACACCCTTCACTGGATGAATGGGTAAACAAACCGTGGTGTGTATACAGTGGAATATTATTTGACAATAAAAGGAATACTGATTGATGCTACGACATGAATGAACCTAGAAAACATTATGTTACTTGAAAGAAGCCACACCACACCGTCTTGTATAGTTAAAATGGTGAATTTTATCACAAACAAAAATAAACCTCCAAAGGAAAAATTAAGGGAAAAGAAAGCTGTTCTGGATTAATGGATATTAAAGAGATAGGACAACTATATGCCATTTGTGATTGTATATTGCATCCTGTGCTGGGGGAAGCATAGATATAAAGGAAATTATTGAGAAAGTTGACTAAATTTGAAAATAGACTGGATTAGATAATAGCATGTATTAGTATTAAGTATTCTGGCTTTCTTAAATTTATACTGTGATATGCAAAAGAATGTGTTTGTAGGAAATATATACTGAAGTACTTAAGTGTAAAGTGTAAAATGTGTCCAACTTTCAAAATAGTGCAAAGAAAAATATATATCTATATAAAATGATAAAAAAAATTATGTGTAAGCTATTGGTGAATCTAAATAAAGTATATAAAAGCTCCTTTATGGATCTTTACACTTTTCTGAGTTAAAAATATTTCAAAATTAAAAGTAACCAACAGACGTAGACTAGTCTTTCTGTTCATTGTCTACATCACTGTTAGGAAAATAATGTTAGGTATGCTGCTTTGGCTTAGCTGCCACTGCCCTTAGATTTTGTCTGTTTTCAGCTTCTGGATCCCAGTATATTATTTATTTTATTAGTTTATACCATTGCCTCCATACAGTTATTAATAGTTAATATGAAGTACTGAGCTTCTGTACACATTTATTGTTCTGGCTAGTAATGGTATGCCTTGGGGAACAGATTCTCATTTTGTGTATTTTTCTTCTTATTCATATGTCTTACTTTTGCAGTATCTTGGATAATTTTTAAAAACGTAACTATTTACTTCTTTTACTTTGAGAAATTAAAATACTACCTTCCCAGTGAAGGGCTCTGCTGCTCCTGTTTTCATCCAGCAGCTTTTTCTGACTGAAATTTGTGTTTAATCTCTTGGTAGAAGATCAAGTGTTGTATGAGATCTAACCTTAATTTGAACATATTGGGCTATGTGCTCATTTTCTGTTCTCTCAAAGAAGTAATCTCTGAATGCTGTCCAGCAGGCCATGCTTTCTGTCATAAATGAATCAGAGAAGCCCTTTTCTAAGTAGAATCTGCCATATGGATTGTGGCCTTTCTTTGGTTACTGTTTTCATATGGACAAACAAATATTCAGTAAAGGCTATCAGCGGGTTTACTGAAAAGATCATGATAATGCACTTGGTACTTGTGTTTTCAATTGGTTAACTAATTTTCTTTCCTTTGTGGTGTATGATGGGATCTTCACTAGACAGAGGTAACCGATTGGGTAGTTGTGTGCCTGGATGCTGGTGTGGTGGCGCTTGTTGGTTTAGTTTTCATGATATTCCTCCCAAGGTTATGTTTGCAATGCTGCTCATTATTTGTGCTTGCATGACATCATTACTTTGACTGCGCTTTCTTGGTTTGGGTTATTGACGCCTCCTATTTTGTTTTTTGGTACCCAGAATAATTTCTTGAATATCTCAGGTTGGCCCAAAACTTACAGAAAGTAGTTTTAAGTCTAACTCTTTGGTGGATCCTTTTCAGTTTTCAAGAATATCTTCAGTGTCACCACTAAAACAAGTTAGGTTTGCTTAAACACCCAGGAAGAGACCACTTGCCAAACAGACTTATTACTGCAGCTGATAATTAACTCTCTTTGCGAGCTTTATAGATTAAAGAAAAGGAACGTACACTTAGAGTGAAATCTAAGTTTTAGGAGAGTTTCATCATATATTTGAAATTTAGGAGCTTCCACCAAGGTAATACTAGTTATAATTAAATTAAACCATGTCTAAAGCTTGGTGTGCATGTCTGATTTGCCATTATGTTTTAGAAATGTTTTTTACTCTGCAAACCCTTCTACATTCCAAAACTAAGATTCTTGGGGGTCATAGGAAAAATTAAAATTAGTATTTCAGAAATACTAGTTTCTGAGCATTTGTGTGGGCCTTGGAAATAGTTGCTTACTTCTTCATTTCTAATCACTAGTAGTATAGTTTTCTCGGTCAATTGGAACTGACTTCGTTTTAGTTTTTTCATTTGTTTGTTTTGAATTTTTTCTACCTTATATGCTTCTATAGAAGTAGGATTATTTTTCAAACTAAGAAACAAAACTAGCCCTGAACTGGGTCTGTTCTGTTAAATGACAGGAGTTCATAAAATTGAAATTATTTTCCAGTGTTCATATTAATCCAGTGTTGAAACAAACAAAATTATCTTTTGTCTTATAACTTTAATCACCTTGAAAACTGTAAAGGATCCGTTAATTTGGAATGACCGTCAGAGAAATGCTCATGACAAATATCGTAAACCTGTCAAATAAATGGTGGGTTGTCTTTGACGATTTATGTTCTCATTCTGCTCTGTCTTCTTTTTACCCTTTGGTGGGACCCACATGTCCAATAGAAAATTGCCCAGGAACGAGAACAATTTGCTGACGAAGGCAGTATATTTTACACCCTTGGAGAATGTGGACTCATATCCTTTTCAGACTACATTTTCCTTACAACTGTCCTTTCTAGTAAGTATAAACTATTCTTTTTATGGGTTTATGGGGAGTATATAGGACTAAAAAGTTAAGTTGATTGGAGGGGGAAACAAGACATGTTCATAGAGTTCATTGATTACGTTACATAAATTTCATTTATCTTGAATTCTCTAGAACTTGTGTATAGAACCACCTGAGAAAGAAAACTAAAGTATAAAGGTGAAGTTAAAAATGTTTTAAAACATAGCCTGGGCCATTTGGCTTGGTTGGTTGGAGCATCATACCGTGCACTGAAAAAAAACTGTGGGTTTGATCCCAGTCAAGGGCACATGCCTAGGTTACAGGTTTGATCCCGTATCTGAGGCGACGGATGGATGTTTATCTCTCACATCAATGTTTCTTTCTCTCTATCTCTCTCTCCTCTCCCTCCCTTCTTACCTTCCTCCCTCTCTCTTTTCCTCTTTGTCTAAAATCAATAAAAATATATTTTGGGGTAAGGATTAAAAAATAATAAATTTAAAAATAAACAACTATTAAGTTACATCTACCTTTAACTGTTTGAAGCTCTGTATTCTGTCAAGATAAACTATATGTTGCCTGCTCCTGTATAGCCTTTATTAATGTTTTTACTTCCCCAGTAAAACATATGTTGATCTATTATTTCTTCCCCGAAAGAAGAAAAATGGTTCAATAGTTCTAATTGTGTTGAATATTAATTTTTTAATCTTGGAGGATTACTATTAGATACAACATTCAAATTTCACTCATTTAGAGCATTGATGAGTCCTGGGCCAGGTACTTCAGTTGGTTAGAGTGTCATCCTGATACACCAAAGTTGCAGGTTCGATGCCCAGTCAGGGCACATACAAGAAGCAACCAATAAATACATAAATAAGTGGAACAAGAAATTGATGTTTCTCTCTCCAAAATCAATAAATAGAGCGTTGGTGAATTTCTGATTTTTAAGCCAAACAATTTTGTTAATTAGTATGGTACTCTAAGTATTTTCTTAATTTTATTCCCCTTATTGTGATTTTTGTTAATTATTGAGAAAAACAAAACAAAATGTATTTTATTAGCTTTCTGTGTACACTCTACTAAAATCTACCTAAATTGAACCAAAGAGATATGGCTTGTATGTTCGAAAGAGGTGATTTTCAGGGGTTTTTTTCTACCTGGGACATATCAAACAAAAAAAATTCCCTTCTCTAGGCTAGTCATCTGTAAAGATAAAACTATAAAACAGTTTTAATAAATGACAGATACAGTTCCTGCCATGGCCGTGACCACTTTCACCCTTCTTCCCTCTGATTGACAGGAAGATGAAGAGACGTAGACTAATACGCCCCACCACACCTGTCTGTGGGGCGCCAAAGTGTCTGAATAAACTCATGTGGTGGGCCCGTGCCCTGGCAGTGTAAATGTGCGTGGATTTGCTATGAAGGTCCAAAGTATTAAACTAATTAAAAACATGTATGATCTTAAATTGTGTAATGTTAGTTGTTATTTTTAAGGGCATATATTTTCTAAATGGGCTTCATTTCAAATCCTGGCCTCAGTAAACTTTTCCACCTGTTTTGTCTGTGAAGTGAGGAGGGCAATAATACCAAACCCAAATTATTTATTTGAGGATTATGAGATCATGAATCTAAATAGTACCTATCAGGGGGAAGATGGCGGCGAGTTAGGAGGAACAGAATTTACGTCCTCCTACCCACTGGTTGATTTTCTGAGGAA